>JBAIZL010000001.1:131504430-131549430 GCA_036971475.1 Prosapia bicincta
GTAAAGGTTTACACATCCTAACATCGTACATGGAAATAGGAGGATTACACAATCCCGTTTAGTTACATTATAATGTTCTATGAGATCTATTCCTCTAGTTACTTTGGCGACCTAATTCTCAGAGCACTCCGATCGTTTAGGCTTTCTGAAGCCTGCAATACATGTGGGAGCATCACAAATGTGAAAATCTGTCTCCTCATTGCCTTTTCTCTCTATATTTCAAAACCAAACAAGTAAATACATGTCGCATTGAGTTCGCACACATTACATATCCGGAAATCAAGTATTTAAACCCGTGTTCAATGAACTGGTCGATGTCTTCCCTCTAATATACTAAACCTAAGCGCGAGAGGAGAGGTTAAGTGTTATTATCTACATCTAAAACTCATAGTGCCAGAAGTTTACTGCCTGCCTGAGACTCTTTTGATAGAACATAATGGAAGAAAAGAAAATGTGTGTAAAGGTCAGATCATAAAGGCTTTTGCCAGTGGTTTACCGACATAGTAGACCGTAAAGTACTTCACCTATGAAATAATCGATTGCCTGCCTGATATTCTATATGATAGAACATACCTAGAAGAGAAGAAAATGTGTGTAAAGGTCAGATCATAAAGCCTTTTGCCAGTGGTTTACCAAGATATTATGCCATAGAGTACTTCCCTTATGAACCATATAGTACTACCAATATTAACTATACGTTGGCCTGCTTGATACTCTATTTGATAGAACATACCTATAAGAGAAGAAAATGTGTGTAAAGGTCAGATCATAAAGGCTTCTGCCAGTAGTTTACCGACATAGTAGGCCATATAGTACTTCACATATGAACTGCTCGATTGCTTGCATGAGGTTATTTTTGATAGAACATACCTTGAAGTGAAGAAAATGTGTATAAAGCTTAGATCATAAAGGCTTTTGCCAGTGGTTTACAGAAATAGTAGGCCATATAGTACTTCACATATGAACTTCTCGATTGCTTGCCTGATACTCAATTTGATAGAACATACCTAGAAGAGAAGACAATTTGTGTAAAGGTCGGATCATAAAGGCTTTTGCGAGTGGCTTACCGACATAGAAGCCCTATAGTACTTCCCTTATAACTTTTCTATTGCTTGCCTGAGGTTATTTTTGATAGAACATACCTTGAGGAGAAGAAAATGTGTGTAAATCTTAGAACATAAAGGCTTTTGCCAGTGGTTTACAGAAATAGTAGGCAATAGAGTACTTCCCATATGAATTGTTCGATTGCTTGCATGATACTCTATTTGATAGAACTTACCTAGAAGAGAAGACAATTTGTGTAAAGGTCGGATCATAAAGGCTTTTGCGAGTGGCCTACCGACATTGAAGCCCTATAGTACTTCCCCTATAACTTTTCGATTGCTTGCATGAAGTTATTTTTGATAGAACATACCTAGAAGAGAAGAAAATGTTTGTAAAGCTCAGATCATAAATGCTTTTGCCAGTGGTTACTGACATGCAGACCATTGAGTACTTCCCATATTAATTGTTTGATTGCTTGCCTGATACTCAATTTGATAGAACATACCTTGAAGAGAAGAAAATGTGTGTAAAACATAGATCATAAAGGATATTGCCAGTGGTTACCGACATAGTAGGCCATAGAGTACTTCCTATATGAACTATACGATGGCCTGCTTGATACTCTATTTGGTAAAACATACCTGGAAGAGAAGAAAATGTGTTTAAAGTCAGATCATAAAGGCTTTTGCCAGTGGTTTAGCAACATATTATGCCATAGAGTACTTTCCATAAGAACTGTTCGATTGCTTGCCTTAGGCTCTATTTGATAGACCATACATGGAAGAGAAGAATGTGTGTGTAAAGCTCAGATCATAAATGCTTTTGCCAGTGGTTTACCCACATAGTAGGCCATATAGAACTTCCCATATTAACTATAGGATGGCCTACTTGATACTGTATTTGATAGAACATACCTGGAAGAGAAGAAAATGTGTGTAAAGATTCGAGCATAAGGTCTTTTGCCAGTGGTTTACCGACATAGTAGGCCATATAGTACTTTCCATGCGAAATATTCGATGGCTTGCCTGAGACACTATTTGAGTGACCATACCTAGAAGAGAAGATAATGTGTGTAAAGCTTAGATCATAAAGGCTTTTGCCAGTAATTTACCGACTTAGTAGACCATATATTAGTTCCCATACGAACTATTCGATGGCTTGCCTGAGTCTCTATTTGATAGAGCATACCTGGAACAGAAGAATATGTGTGTAAAGATTCGAGCATAAGGTCTTTTGCCAGTGGTTTACCGACATAGTAGGCCATATAGTACTTCCCATACGAAATATTCGATGGCTTGCCTGAGTCTCTATTTGATAGAGCATACCTGGAACAGAAGAATATGTGTGTAAAGATTCGAGCATAAGGTCTTTTGCCAGTGGTTTACCGACATAGTAGGCCATATAGTACTTCCCATACGAAATATTCGATGGCTTGCCTGAGTCTCTATTTGATAGAGCATACCTGGAACAGAAGAATATGTGTGTAAAGATTCGAGCATAAGGTCTTTTGCCAGTGGTTTACCGACATAGTAGGCCATATAGTACTTCCCATACGAAATATTCGATGGCTTGCCTGAGTCTATTTGATAGAGCATACCTGGAACAGAAGAATATGTGTGTAAAGATTCGAGCATAAGGTCTTTTGCCAGTGGTTTGCCGACATAGTAGGTCTTATAATTATTTCCGTATGAAATGTTTGATGGCTTGCCTGATACTGTATTTCTTTGAATGTACTTAGAACAGAAGAAACTTTTACTGTTGTAGAGTATTTTCTGATAATAATTAGGCTTTAGGGCTATTAACAGGGAACCATCTTACTAATACATGTGATAAGGCGAAGGTACAATAACAACCCCCCCATTCCCTCAAGTGCAACCGCCAATGTTTATTGCTTATACAATGTACACAAAATGAGATTTTTAATCTAATTCAAATGGGGCTATTAATTTGCAGGTCGTTTGTAAGGCTTTTTTAAGGAAATTAAAAAAAAATCTGTTATATCTAAATGGAATATATTGGGAGATAGTAAAAACAATATCTTTTTTTGTTGCAGTGTTTTGCTGTGGGTGCTCCAAATCAAACACAGACGAGTTACAGGGTAATTGTTTTATATTAATTCATTTAACCTTCTACACTAAAATACTTCATAACACTTGCAACCAATGTTACTTTAACTTTGGGCGTTTTTTTTCTAATTTATTGTTTTGTGTGTTATAGAACATGAAAACCGGATCGTACTACACACAAAGAAATATAATACAAATATATACACAAACGATGGTAAGTATTTTTTAAAATAAAGTAACCCCTTTTCATAATTAATACTTAATTACTAATCTTATATATTTAATTTATTTTCTAATTTATTGATTTCATTGTTATAGAACCAGACGACATAATAGATATACGAGGAACAGGAACACTTACCTACGAGGGTAAGTCTTTTTGAAAATATAGTGACCCCATTTATTCTTAAATAATTATAAGACTAATTCTAGATTATATTTGTGAATACAAGGGGTCTAAGTGGACATTGTATCATTTTCACTAAGTCAATGTGATAATTTGAAAAAATATTATTCTAAGGCAATTAAGATAATAACATGATTTTATTATTTCTTAATATTGTTAAGTTCTCTAACTTTCAATATATGTTACAAATCTTTTTATTCTCATAATATTAATTTTTTTTTAAAAACACGTTTTCTCTGAGACCCGTTGAATTTGAAGATGACTTCCCTTAGACCCGCTGACTTCTGAGAAGGAAATAAAACAAAACAACTGCAGTAGCTTAATGAAGTTTATTTTACTTATAAAAATGTATCAACCTATTTTATCTTGACATTGTAGTAGTGTACATGGAATCTCATTGTATGGAACATAATCTAACCATCAGAGTCTGCACCATAAACATTGTCTACTGTAGATTCAATACCAACTTCAACTACTCCTGTTGTTGCTTCTGTCGTATTATCGTACATCTCCATGTAAAATTGATGGTGGATTGGGGTAACAAATTGGAGATGTTTCATTAGATTTTCATTTATTTTTTCTTAAGTGTAGTAATTTATATGAAATGGCTGAAGAACTGGAAGTTGCGCAGGAAGCCCGACCTGATCTGTGTGCAATCATTGATAAATCTTTGAAGGACTCTATACTTTCTGATGTCTTGTAAAAACAGGTGGTTGGGGATGACTTTTTAAAATGAAGTACTTGCATACCTCGTATTCTTTTTACTGTTTTTTGGGGAAAAGTGCTTAATTGCTGGATTTAATGACGTCATTATCTTCCATCGTTGTTATTATGCACTTTCGTCTTGAAGCTGCAACCAAGGCTACCCAGTCTTTTGGGACATACATGTCTCTTTGTTTTTTTTTGTTTTTAAACTCTATAAGGCCAAAATCTTAGTCGCATTCATTGTATGAATGTTCTGACACCAGATTCACGATAGAACTGAGTCACGGTTTCAATTTTAGTATTTTGAACTATGTAAAGCCAAAACTTTGCAATCAAATGGCTTTTTTCTGCCCCCCCCCACAATAGGGAAGCAGACTAGTGATGTATTTCAGAACGCTGGAAGCTATCTCTTGTCAGCGCCTACCAGTTTGCCCCTCAAGTCATATGTACATGTACCCCGTTTTGGATTGTAAGTCATGAATATCCAGGTTGTAAGTTCACAACTGCCGCATGTAGTATGCCTTAGAATTTATTACATTTACGGTAGGCATCATCTTTGAAAGATCGAAACAAATGCATGTTTTGTCTTTGTCATTTTCTTAGCTGTATTTCGTTTTTCATTTTTAACTGCTTCTGCTTTTTGGTCAGTCTGGAACCTGTGAAAATTTAGTTTAAATTCAGTGTCGAAAACGTTTCTGTTAAAACTGTCCTTCTCTGGCTCAATGTTCTTTACTTCTTGGCAAAACTTTGTGTGTACAAATCATACATTTTTGATAAGCTTAGATTAATGTTGAGATATCTCATGTTTGGAGCCGACTATAATGATTTTGATAAAGAGGAACGTTTCCTATATGTTCCCTTACTGTTTCAATTCTTTCGTTTGGAATTTTGTTAGAAGGCTCTTTCCTACCCCTTTGAACTTATAAATGCACTCCAGTTGTTGTTGGTTGTTTTTTTAACAATAACATTTCTCACTTGTTTATTTGACTCATCTAATGTTTTAAGACAAAACAGTTTACAAACTCTGTATCCATCCAAATTAAATACACACGAAACACATGTTTGTATGGAACGCTGTTTCTTTGCTTGTTTTGACAGGCTCAAATAAAATAGCTCCGATTATAATTGCTGTTTGCAACTCCCAGCTTGTAAGTTTCCATATGAATAAAAATGCATTGCCTTTGTTCAATATGGATATTCTAAATATATATATATATATATATATATATATATATATATATATATATATATATATATATTTATATATATATTTATTTATTTATATAGGTATTCCTAGAATTAAGTTAGACTAACTTTGAGTTAAATTATATACAAATTAACAAACAATATTTTAAATATTATTACATATATTCAGGTGTCGTAAGAAAGCGATGACACGGTCGATAGCCGTGACATCGTGGCTTAAAATCTCCTTTAATCTTCCTCGAAGATAGTAACGTATATACAAATCATCACAATCAAGTAGGATATGATTGATTGTGATTGTAACTCCACAAAAGTGACATAGAGATGGATCCTCATGTCGCATCAACCATCCATGGGTAACAAAGTGTTTCCGATGCAAAGACGAGTTACTACCACTTCCTCCCTACGATTCGAACGAACAGATAACCTACATGGACCAACGGTATTCGTGATGTCTCTCAGCTTGTTTCCATTTACATTTGCCATTCGTCATTCAAAGCAAGGAATAGTGTATTTTTAACATTGCATACAAAATCTGATGCCATGATACGTTGTGTCGATAACACCATACGTGTAGCTAAGTTTGCTCCGTCAACTGCTTTAGTGTTTCCGATTATTCCATAGTGACCAGGCACACAGAGAAATGACAGCTCGACGTAATTGGAGCCTGTGTATTGAGCATAGGATGTCTCAAACAAAAAGGTTCGTAGTGTACATTTCCTGTATTCAGTGCTATTGCCGGAGAGCACTTTTGGAATCTGAACACACGAGATAATTAGATGTTGCAAACGGAATAAATCTTAAAGCTTGAAAATGTCATACAGCTCTGCAGCAAAAACGTTACAGGCTGAAGGCAATCTGTAGGAGTAGGTTTGTTCTTCCAAATAAAATTCACATCATATCCTATTGTCCAGTTTTGAACCAGCTGTAAAAATAGTCACAGTCTGTTGGTGAGTTCGATGAATCTGCAACGATTTGGTATTTTTATTTTTAATGGAAGGATATAGCAAAATGTTCGTTCTAGTACAGGTGGTGGTTACAAATTCAAGTTCTTAAAAATGCGCAACGTTCTTATGCTAAAGGGAGCAGTCGAACATTGACTCTTATCGTTACGATCCTCAAGGAGGTTATTGATAACTGTTTTCAATGCCGGATGGTTTGGTTTGCTTCAAAGACCAGTATAATATGATATTTGACGCATTTGACGTCGTCAAGAAAGAGATGGTTCCCCAGTATCCACGAGAAGACTGGAGTTTGGGTTTGATCTAAAAGCGCCAGTAACTAGACTGAGTCCAGAATGATGTACTGAATCAAGAAGTTTTAGTGATGTAGGTCGAGCAGATGAATAAGTTATACAACTTCAATCTATGAGTAATCTCACGATAGCGCGATAGAAACGGATCATACAGGTTCTATTTGCTTCCCAGTTAGTACCATTAAGGACTATTTACATATCCAATATCTTGTTCCGCCGAGTCCTAAAATAACGCCCTTGTGGGATCGATGAGAACCTTTCATCGCATAAAAGGCCCAGGAAGCTCACATTTTCCGCGGTTTGTAACCGCATACCATCAAGATAAAGCAAAGACTTCTAGTGTTTTCAGCGATTACTAAATGCCGAAAACTTGATGCATGTTGATTTGGCCCATTCTTGCAATTTATTAATGGCTATTTGAAGGCTCAAATTTCCACTTCTTCATGGATATCATATACCTTCTCAAGGTTGAATAAAACAGGCGACGAGTGTTTTGTCGCTAGAGAAAGGAATTCTGTGTGACTGATTCCAACAAAATCAATTGGTTAACTGATGAACGTCCTTGTCTGGAACCACATTGAACATTAGGTAGATCTCTGTTTGCTTCTAGGTAACAAACAAGACGCCGGTTGACCGGAAAATACAACAGAAAATGAGGTTGTACGGAACAGCTGTTTGAATAGTTATTGTTTGTATGGAAGCTATTAAGTTCACAGACACTGCATCGACACAGCTACGGGCTAAAATGGCTACGCCTCTTCTTGCGACATTTTCTGTAACGATATCTAATCTGTAAACTGAATACTCCCTTGTTTGGAAATTGCGCAATTCATGGAGATGTGTCTATTCAATACAGATGTACGTAGGAGACACATCTCACAATTACTTTGAGGTATTTAATGGGGCTTCTCACACAGTTGATGTTCCACTGAATCACGGATTATTTCGGTGTGGACATTTTGATTTAGTGAAACGGATTCATCTTGCTTTCGTTGATATCCTTTGCTATTTGTTGGCCTGAAACGTTAGGAAAAGTCTCAGGCAGTGCTTCCTCAGATTCCTTCCATTATACTGAGGATCTCCTTTTCCTCCTTGAACTTTGGACAGTTGAAGTAGCAAGCAGGGTCATCTCCAGCAAAGTTTTGACATTTTGGAGTATTCTTACGAAAACGTTAAAAGTTTTGTGGGGATCCACAGAAACCTTGACCTGCTTAAAAAAGGGACTATCTTGAGTAAAGCCTGGGATTACTTGGAACTATATGCTTTTAACAGCAGTGTTCCTTTACGTAACCTCCTTACGGAAGAAACAGGACCTGCTGAACATCCAGTCATGGCTTTGTTAATTACAAAAGGTGAAATTTTTGTGGTAGCTCAGGTGATGTTACTACGGCGTCTTTTGCATCCCCATCTACCCATAAGTGCACGTTCGTAGAACCCGCACGGTACCTCTTTCCTTATAACGGGTTTGGTCTTTGTTGGTTTCCATTAATTGTTTCTAAATTTCCAACCTCCAGTACTCTAGGACTCATAGTTCTCTCCTAGATGGGCATCAGCCGAGTACTCGAAACACTGTGCACAGGCTCCGACACCTGTGTACCGTGGACAATCCCTGACGAAGGACCGAAGTGGCTAGAGGACTAGTAACAGCGCATACGTCTTCAGCAGAGCAAGGTCAAAGCAGCATCCCGGATCAGAGTGTCAAGGTCCGGTCTTGTCAGCACTCCCAACGCCCAAAGGTTGTGACCAGGATAAATGCCTAAGAGAAATTGCTAATATAGCGGCAGTTGTGGTTGTAAGGTTGTATTTCTTTTTTCCTATGAATTTTATTTTTCTATCAACGCAAGACTGACATGTGTTCCTTTGAACTTGCATCCACTTATGAACTCTTTTTCCTTGTCCAAGGATCTGGAGGAATGACACTGACAGGAAGTTCTTCTATTTATCCAAACTCTTCTTCGCACCTCTCTAAAAGTTAAATCTACTTTTTAGTTCTAATTCAAACAAAATACCATATTTTGATACAAGACCTCTATATTGATAAAACAATTTGACTAATTTTATTATTAGATTGGGTGATTATATGAGTCTAACTACACGACAATGTTCCGTTGCTTTTTTCATTGAATTCACTAGAGTTGTAATCCTTGTCAGCGTCAGAGTCGTCTCCAAAAAAAGAGGGTAGATGTGAATAAAAAAAAAGTTTAGGCATAGATAACATAAAGAGGTTAATACTGAATTTTGTTCATAGTCCTATTATTTTAGCTCTTTTATTATCGCTATTAGCTTATGTTAAATGAAATAGCTTTTCAAATTATATTTCATTCAGCAATGTCAAAAAAATTGTAAATTTCACTTGAGTTTTCAGTATTAACATTTTTCTACTCACCAGAGGCGTATAGACAAACTGTCGTCAATCTCTGTACTTTCCCCAGGAGGATTAGGTATTGAAGAATCCATTCTTAATGTTTCAGAGCCGTATAGACAAACTGTCGACAATCTCTTTACCTTCCCCAGGAGGATTAGGTATTGAAGAATCCATTCTTAATGTTTCAGAGCCGTATAGACAAACTGTCGACAATCTCTTTACCTTCCCCAGGAGGATTAGGTATTGAAGAATCCATTCTTAATGTTTCAGAGCCGTATAGACAAACTGTCGTCAATCTCTGTACTTTCCCCAGGAGGATTAGGTATTGAAGAATCCATTCATAATGTTTCAGAGCCGTATAGACAAACTGTCGACAATCTCTTTACCTTCCCCAGGAGGATTAGGTATTGAAGAATCCATTCTTAATGTTTCAGAGCCGTATAGACAAACTGTCGACAATCTCTTTACCTTCCCCAGGAGGATTAGGTATTGAAGAATCCATTCTTAATGTTTCAGAGACGTATAGACAAACTGTCGACAATCTCTTTACCTTCCCCAGGAGGATTAGTTATTGAAGAATCCATTCTTAATGTTTCAGAGCCGTATAGACAAACTGTCGACAATCTCTTTACCTTCCCCAGGAGGATTAGGTATTGAAGAATTCATTCTTAATGGTTCAGAGCCGTATAAACAAACCGTCGGCAATCTCTGTACTTTCTCCAGGAGAATTAGGTATTGAAGAATCCATTCTTAATGGTTCAGTGTCGTATAGACAAACTGTCGTCAATCTCTGTACTTTCCCCAGGAGGATTAGGTATTGAAGAATCCATTCTTAATGTTTCAGAGCCGTATAGACAAACTGTCGACAATCTCTGTACTTTCTCCAGGAGAATTAGGTATTGAAGAATCCATTCTTAATGTTTCAGAGCCGTATAGACAAACTGTCGACAATCTCTGTACTTTCTCCAGGAGAATTAGGTATTGAAGAATCCATTCTTAATGTTTCAGAGCCGTATAGACAAACTGTCGACAATCTCTGTACCTTCCCCAGGAGGATTAGGTATTGAAGAATCCATTCTTAATGTTTCAGAGCCGTATAGACAAACTGTCGACAATCTCTTTACCTTCCCCAGGAGGATTAGGTATTGAAGAATTCATTCTTAATGGTTCAGAGCCGTATAAACAAACCGTCGGCAATCTCTGTACTTTCTCCAGGAGAATTAGGTATTGAAGAATCCATTCTTAATGGTTCAGTGTCGTATAGACAAACTGTCGTCAATCTCTGTACTTTCCCCAGGAGGATTAGGTATTGAAGAATCCATTCTTAATGGTTCAGAGCCGTAAAAACAAACTGTGGGCAAACTCTGTACTTTCCCCAGGAGGATTAGGTATTTAAGAATCCATTCTTAATGGTTCAGAGCCGTATAAACAAACTGTCGGCAATCTCTGTACTTTCCCCAGGAGAATTAGGTATTGAAGAATCCATTCTTAATGGTTCAGTGTCGTATAGACAAACTGTCGTCAATCTCTGGACTTTCCCCAGGAGGATTAGGTATTGAAGATTCCATTCTTAATGGTTCAGAGTCGTATAGACACACTGTCTTCAATCTCTGTACTTTCCCCAGGAGGATTAGGTATTGAAGAATCCATTCTTAATGGTTCAGTGTCATATAGACAAACTGTCGTCAATCTCTGTACTTTCCCCAGGAGGATTAGGTATTGAAGAATCCATTCTTAATGGTTCAGAGCCGTAAAAACAAACTGTCGGCAAACTCTGTACTTTCCCCAGGAGGATTAGGTATTGAAGAATCCATTCTTAATGGTTCAGTGTCGTATAGACAAACTGTCGTCAATCTCTGGACTTTCCCCAGGAGGATTAGGTATTGAAGAATCCATTCTTAATGTTTCAGAGCCGTATAGACAAACTGTCGACAATCTCTGTACTTTCTCCAGGAGAATTAGGTATTGAAGAATCCATTCTTAATGTTTCAGAGCCGTATAGACAAACTGTCGACAATCTCTGTACTTTCTCCAGGAGAATTAGGTATTGAAGAATCCATTCTTAATGTTTCAGAGCCGTATAGACAAACTGTCGACAATCTCTGTACTTTCTCCAGGAGAATTAGGTATTGAAGAATCCATTCTTAATGTTTCAGAGCCGTATAGACAAACTGTCGACAATCTCTGTACCTTCCCCAGGAGGATTAGGTATTGAAGAATCCATTCTTAATGTTTCAGAGCCGTATAGACAAACTGTCGACAATCTCTTTACCTTCCCCAGGAGGATTAGGTATTGAAGAATTCATTCTTAATGGTTCAGAGCCGTATAAACAAACCGTCGGCAATCTCTGTACTTTCTCCAGGAGAATTAGGTATTGAAGAATCCATTCTTAATGGTTCAGTGTCGTATAGACAAACTGTCGTCAATCTCTGTACTTTCCCCAGGAGGATTAGGTATTGAAGAATCCATTCTTAATGGTTCAGAGCCGTAAAAACAAACTGTGGGCAAACTCTGTACTTTCCCCAGGAGGATTAGGTATTTAAGAATCCATTCTTAATGGTTCAGAGCCGTATAAACAAACTGTCGGCAATCTCTGTACTTTCCCCAGGAGAATTAGGTATTGAAGAATCCATTCTTAATGGTTCAGTGTCGTATAGACAAACTGTCGTCAATCTCTGGACTTTCCCCAGGAGGATCAGGTATTGAAGATTCCATTCTTAATGGTTCAGAGTCGTATAGACACACTGTCTTCAATCTCTGTACTTTCCCCAGGAGGATTAGGTATTGAAGAATCCATTCTTAATGGTTCAGTGTCATATAGACAAACTGTCGTCAATCTCTGTACTTTCCCCAGGAGGATTAGGTATTGAAGAATCCATTCTTAATGTTTCAGAGCCGTAAAAACAAACTGTCGGCAAACTCTGTACTTTCCCCAGGAGGACTAGGTATTGAAGAATCCATTCTTAATGGTTCAGTGTCGTATAGACAAACTGTCGTCAATCTCTGGACTTTCCCCAGGAGGATTAGGTATTGAAGAATCCATTCTTAATGTTTCAGAGCCGTATAGACAAACTGTCGACAATCTCTGTACTTTCTCCAGGAGAATTAGGTATTGAAGAATCCATTCTTAATGTTTCAGAGCCGTATAGACAAACTGTCGACAATCTCTGTACTTTCTCCAGGAGAATTAGGTATTGAAGAATCCATTCTTAATGTTTCAGAGCCGTATAGACAAACTGTCGACAATCTCTGTACCTTCCCCAGGAGGATTAGGTATTGAAGAATCCATTCTTAATGTTTCAGAGCCGTATAGACAAACTGTCGACAATCTCTTTACCTTCCCCAGGAGGATTAGGTATTGAAGAATTCATTCTTAATGGTTCAGAGAAGTATAAACAAACCGTCGGCAATCTCTGTACTTTCCCCAGGAGGATTAGGTATTGAAGAATCCATTCTTAATGGTTCAGAGCCGTAAAAACAAACTGTGGGCAAACTCTGTACTTTCCCCAGGAGGATTAGGTATTGAAGAATCCATTCTTAATGGTTCAGAGCCGTATAAACAAACTGTCGGCAATCTCTGTACTTTCCCCAGGAGAATTAGGTATTGAAGAATCCATTCTTAATGGTTCAGTGTCGTATAGACAAACTGTCGTCAATCTCTGTACTTTCCCCAGGAGGATTAGGTATTGAAGAATCCATTCTTAATGGTTCAGAGCCGTAAAAACAAACTGTCGGCAAACTCTGTACTTTCCCCAGGAGGATTAGGTATTGAAGAATCCATTCTTAATGGTTCGGAGCCGTATAAACAAACTGTCGGCAATCTCTGTACTTTCCCCAGGAGAATTAGGTATTGAAGAATCCATTCTTAATGGTTCAGAGCCGTAAAAACAAACTGTCGGCAAACTCTGTACTTTCCCCAGGAGGATTAGGTATTGAAGAATCCATTCTTAATGGTTCAGAGCCGTATAAACAAACTGTCGGCAATCTCTGTACTTTCCCCAGGAGAATTAGGTATTGAAGAATCCATTCTTAATGGTTCAGTGTCGTATAGACAAACTGTCGTCAATCTCTGTACTTTCCCCAGGAGGATTAGGTATTGAAGAATCCATTCTTAATGGTTCAGAGCCGTAAAAACAAACTGTCGGCAAACTCTGTACTTTCCCCAGGAGGATTAGGTATTGAAGAATCCATTCTTAATGGTTCGGAGCCGTATAAACAAACTGTCGGCAATCTCTGTACTTTCCCCAGGAGAATTAGGTATTGAAGAATCCATTCTTAATGGTTCAGAGCCGTAAAAACAAACTGTGGGCAAACTCTGTACTTTCCCCAGGAGGATTAGGTATTGAAGAATCCATTCTTAATGGTTCAGAGCCGTATAAACAAACTGTCGGCAATCTCTGTACTTTCCCCAGGAGAATTAGGTATTGAAGAATCCATTCTTAATGGTTCAGTGTCGTATAGACAAACTGTCGTCAATCTCTGTACTTTCCCCAGGAGGATTAGGTATTGAAGAATCCATTCTTAATGGTTCAGGGCCGTAAAAACAATCTGTCGGCAAACTCTGTACTTTCCCCAGGAGGATTAGGTATTGAAGAATCCATTCTTAATGGTTCGGAGCCGTATAAACAAACTGTCGGCAATCTCTGTACTTTCCCCAGGAGAATTAGGTATTGAAGAATCCATTCTTAATGGTTCAGAGCCGTAAAAACAAACTGTCGGCAAACTCTGTACTTTCCCCAGGAGGATTAGGTATTGAAGAATCCATTCTTAATGGTTCAGTGTCGTATAGACAAACTGTCGTCAATCTCTGGACTTTCCCCAGGAGGATTAGGTATTGAAGAATCCATTCTTAATGTTTCAGAGCCGTATAGACAAACTGTCGACAATCTCTGTACTTTCTCCAGGAGAATTAGGTATTGAAGAATCCATTCTTAATGTTTCAGAGCCGTATAGACAAACTGTCGACAATCTCTGTACTTTCTCCAGGAGAATTAGGTATTGAAGAATCCATTCTTAATGTTTCAGAGCCGTATAGACAAACTGTCGACAATCTCTGTACTTTCTCCAGGAGAATTAGGTATTGAAGAATCCATTCTTAATGTTTCAGAGCCGTATAGACAAACTGTCGACAATCTCTGTACCTTCCCCAGGAGGGTTAGGTATTGAAGAATCCATTCTTAATGTTTCAGAGCCGTATAGACAAACTGTCGACAATCTCTTTACCTTCCCCAGGAGGATTAGGTATTGAAGAATTCATTCTTAATGGTTCAGAGCCGTATAAACAAACCGTCGGCAATCTCTGTACTTTCTCCAGGAGAATTAGGTATTGAAGAATCCATTCTTAATGGTTCAGTGTCGTATAGACAAACTGTCGTCAATCTCTGTACTTTCCCCAGGAGGATTAGGTATTGAAGAATCCATTCTTAATGGTTCAGAGCCGTAAAAACAAACTGTGGGCAAACTCTGTACTTTCCCCAGGAGGATTAGGTATTTAAGAATCCATTCTTAATGGTTCAGAGCCGTATAAACAAACTGTCGGCAATCTCTGTACTTTCCCCAGGAGAATTAGGTATTGAAGAATCCATTCTTAATGGTTCAGTGTCGTATAGACAAACTGTCGTCAATCTCTGGACTTTCCCCAGGAGGATTAGGTATTGAAGATTCCATTCTTAATGGTTCAGAGTCGTATAGACACACTGTCTTCAATCTCTGTACTTTCCCCAGGAGGATTAGGTATTGAAGAATCCATTCTTAATGGTTCAGTGTCATATAGACAAACTGTCGTCAATCTCTGTACTTTCCCCAGGAGGATTAGGTATTGAAGAATCCATTCTTAATGTTTCAGAGCCGTAAAAACAAACTGTCGGCAAACTCTGTACTTTCCCCAGGAGGACTAGGTATTGAAGAATCCATTCTTAATGGTTCAGTGTCGTATAGACAAACTGTCGTCAATCTCTGGACTTTCCCCAGGAGGATTAGGTATTGAAGAATCCATTCTTATTGTTTCAGAGCCGTATAGACAAACTGTCGACAATCTCTGTACTTTCTCCAGGAGAATTAGGTATTGAAGAATCCATTCTTAATGTTTCAGAGCCGTATAGACAAACTGTCGACAATCTCTGTACTTTCTCCAGGAGAATTAGGTATTGAAGAATCCATTCTTAATGTTTCAGAGCCGTATAGACAAACTGTCGACAATCTCTGTACCTTCCCCAGGAGGATTAGGTATTGAAGAATCCATTCTTAATGTTTCAGAGCCGTATAGACAAACTGTCGACAATCTCTTTACCTTCCCCAGGAGGATTAGGTATTGAAGAATTCATTCTTAATGGTTCAGAGAAGTATAAACAAACCGTCGGCAATCTCTGTACTTTCCCCAGGAGGATTAGGTATTGAAGAATCCATTCTTAATGGTTCAGAGCCGTAAAAACAAACTGTGGGCAAACTCTGTACTTTCCCCAGGAGGATTAGGTATTGAAGAATCCATTCTTAATGGTTCAGAGCCGTATAAACAAACTGTCGGCAATCTCTGTACTTTCCCCAGGAGAATTAGGTATTGAAGAATCCATTCTTAATGGTTCAGTGTCGTATAGACAAACTGTCGTCAATCTCTGTACTTTCCCCAGGAGGATTAGGTATTGAAGAATCCATTCTTAATGGTTCAGAGCCGTAAAAACAAACTGTCGGCAAACTCTGTACTTTCCCCAGGAGGATTAGGTATTGAAGAATCCATTCTTAATGGTTCGGAGCCGTATAAACAAACTGTCGGCAATCTCTGTACTTTCCCCAGGAGAATTAGGTATTGAAGAATCCATTCTTAATGGTTCAGAGCCGTAAAAACAAACTGTCGGCAAACTCTGTACTTTCCCCAGGAGGATTAGGTATTGAAGAATCCATTCTTAATGGTTCAGAGCCGTATAAACAAACTGTCGGCAATCTCTGTACTTTCCCCAGGAGAATTAGGTATTGAAGAATCCATTCCTAATGTGCCATAGTCGTATAGACAAACTGACGTCAATCTCTGTACTTTCCCCAGGAGGATTAGGTATTGAATATCAATTCTTAATGGTCCAGTGTCGTATAGACAAACTGTCGTCAATCTCTGTACTTTCCCCAGGAGGATTAGGTATTGAAGAATCCATTCTTAATGGTTCAGAGCCGTAAAAACAAACTGTCGTCAAACTCTGTACTTTCCCCAGGAGGATTAGATATTGAAGAATCCATTCTTAATGGTTCAGAGCCGTATAAACAAACCGTCGGCAATCTCTGTACTTTCCCCAGGAGAATTAGGTATTGAAGAATCCATTCTTAATGGTTCAGAGTCGTATAGACAAACTGTCGTCAATCTCTGTACTTTCCCCAGGAGGATTAGGTATTGAAGAATCCATTCTTAATGGTTCAGAGCCGTAAAAACAAACTGTCGGCAAACTCTGTACTTTCCCCAGGAGGATTAGGTATTGAAGTATCCATTCTTAATGGTTCAGAGCCGTATAAACAAACCGTCGGCAATCTCTGTACTTTCCCCAGGAGAACTAGGTATTTAAGAATCCATTCATAATGGTCCCGAGTAGTATAGACAAACTGTCGCCAATGTGTGTACTTTCCCCAGGAGAATTAGGTATTGAAGAATCCATTCTTAATGGTCCAGTGTCGTATAGACATACTGTCGTCAATCTCTGTACTTTCCCCAGGAGGATTAGATATTGAAGAATCCATTCTTAATGGTTCAGAGTCGTATAGACAAACTGTCGTCAATCTCTGTACTTTCCCCAGGAGGATTAGGTATTTATGAATCCATTCTTAATGGTTCAGTGTCGTATAGACAAACTGTCGTCAATCTCTGTACTTTCCCCAGGAGGATTGGGTATTGAAGAATCCATTCTTAATGGTCCAGAGACGTATAGACAAACTGTCGACAATGTCTGTATTTTCCCGAGAAGAATTATTTATTGAAGAATCAATTCTTAAAGGTCCAGAGTCGTATAGACAAACTGTCGTCAATGTCTGTACTTTCCTCAGGAGGATTAGGTATTGAAGAATCCGTTCTTAATGCCTAGAGTCGTATAGACTAACTGTCGACAGTGTCTGTATTTTCCCCAGAAGAATAAGGTATTGAAGAATCAATTCTTAATGGTCCAGTGTCGTATAGACAAACTGTCGACAATGTCTGTTTTTTCCCCTGAAGAATTAGGTATTGAAGAATCAATTCTTAAAGGTCCAGAGTCGTATAAACAAACTGTCGTCATTGTCTGTACTTTCTTCAGGAGGATTAGGTGTTGAAGAATCCATTCCTAATAGGCCAGAGTCGTACAGACAAACTTTCGTCAATGACTGTACTTTCCCCAGGAGGATTAGGTATTGAAGAATCCATTCTTAATGGTCCAGAGACTTATAGACAAACTGACGTCAATGTCTGTACTTTCCCCAGGAGGATTAGGTATTGAAGAATCGATTCTTAATGGTTCAGAGTCGTATAGACAAACTGTCGGCAATATCTGTACTTTCCCCAGGAGGATTAGGTATTGAAGAATCCATTCTTAATGGTTCAGAGTCGTATAGACTAAATGTCGGCAATCTCTGTACTTTCCCCAGGAGGATTAGGTATTGAAGAATCGATTCTTAATGGTTCAGAGTCGTATAGACAAACTGTCGGCAATATCTGTACTTAACCCAGGAGGATTAGGTATTGAAGAATCGATTCTTAATGGTTCAGAGACGTATAGACAAACTGACGTCAATGTCTGTACTTTCCCCAGGAGGATTAGGTATTGAAGAATCCATTCCTAAAGGTCCTGAGTCGTATAGACAAACTTGTCGTCATTCTCTGTACTTTCCCAGGAGGATTAGGTATTGAAGAATCCATTCTTAATGGTTCAGAGTCGTATAGACAAACTGTCGAGAATGTCTGTTTTTTCCCCAGAAGAATTAGGTATGGAAGAATCAATTCTTAAAGGTCCAGAGTCGTATAGAAAAACTGTCGTCAATGTCTGTACTCTCCTCAGGAGGATTAGGTATTGAATAACCCATTCTTAATGGTTCCGATTCGTATAGACAAACTGTCGCCAATGTGTGTAATTTCCCCAGGAGGATTAGGTATTGAAGAATCCATTCCTAATAGGCCAGAGTCGTATAGACAAACTTTCGTCAATGACTGTACTTTCCCCAGGAGGATTAGGTATTGAAGAATCCATTCTTAATGGTCCAGAGACGTATAGACAAACTGACGTCAATGTCTGTACTTTCCCCAGGAGGATTAGGTATTGAAGAATCCATTCTTAATGGTTCGGAGTCGTATAGACAAAATGTCGGCAATCTCTGTACTTTCCCCAGGAGGATTAGGAAGTGAAGAATCCATTCTTAATGGTTCAGAGTCGTATAGACAAAATGTCGGCAATCTCTGTACTTTCCCCAGGAGGATTAGGAAGTGAAGAATCCATTCCTAATGGTTCAGAGTCGTATAGCCAAACTGTCGCCAATGTGTGTACTTTCCCCAGGAGGATTAGGTATTAAAGAATCCATTCCTAAAGGTCCAGAGTCGTATAGACAAACTTGTCGTCATTCTCTGTACTTTCCCAGGAGGATTAGGTATTGAAGAATCCATTCTTAATGGTTCAGAGTCGTATAGACAAACTGACGTCAATGTCTGTACTTTCCCCAGGAGGATTAGGTATTGAAGAATCCATTCTTAATGGTCCAGAGACGTATAGACAAACTGTCGGCAATATCTGTACTTTCCCCAGGAGGATTAGGTATTGAAGAATCCATTCTTAAAGGTCCAGAGTCGTATAGACAAACTGTCGCCAATGTGTGTAATTTCCCCAGGAGGATTAGGTATTGAAGAATCCATTCTTAATGGTCCAGAGACGTATAGACAAACTGACGTCAATGTCTGTACTTTCCCCAGGAGGATTAGGTATTGAAGAATCCATTCTTAATGGTCCAGAGACGTATAGACAAACTGACGTCAATGTCTGTACTTTCCCCAGGAGGATTAGGTATTGAAGAATCCATTCTTAATGGTCCAGTGTCGTATAGACAAACTGTCGACAGTGTCTGTATTTTCCCCAGAAGAATTAGGTATTGAAGAATCAATTCTTAATGGTCCAGTGTCGTATAGACAAACTGTCGACAATGTCTGTTTTTTCCCCTGAAGAATTAGGTATTGAAGAATCACTTCTTAAAGGTCCAGAGTCGTATAAACAAACTGTCGTCAATGTCTGTACTTTCCTCAGGAGGATTATGTATTGAAGAATCCATTCTTAATGGTCCAGAGTCGTATAGACAAACTGTCGCCAATGTGTGTAATTTCCCCAGGAGGATTAGGTATTGAAGAATCCATTCTTAATGGTTCGGAGTCGTATAGACAAAATGTCGGCAATCTCTGTACTTTCCCCAGGAGGATTAGGAAGTGAAGAATCCATTCTTAATGGTTCAGAGTCGTATAGACAAAATGTCGGCAATCTCTGTACTTTCCCCAGGAGGATTAGGAAGTGAAGAATCCATTCCTAATGGTTCAGAGTCGTATAGCCAAACTGTCGCCAATGTGTGTACTTTCCCCAGGAGGATTAGGTATTAAAGAATCCATTCCTAAAGGTCCAGAGTCGTATAGACAAACTTGTCGTCATTCTCTGTACTTTCCCAGGAGGATTAGGTATTGAAGAATCCATTCTTAATGGTTCAGAGTCGTATAGACAAACTGACGTCAATGTCTGTACTTTCCCCAGGAGGATTAGGTATTGAAGAATCCATTCTTAATGGTCCAGAGACGTATAGACAAACTGTCGGCAATATCTGTACTTTCCCCAGGAGAATTAGGTATTGAAGAATCCATTCTTAATGGTCCAGAGTCGTATAGACAAACTGTCGGCAATCTCTGTACTTTCCCCAGGAGGATTAGGAAGTGAAGAATCCATTCTTAATGGTCCAGAGTCGTATAGGCAAACTGTCGTCAATGTCTGTACTTTCCCCAGGAGGATTAGGAAGTGAAGAATCCATTCTTAATGGTCCAGAGTCGTATAGACAAACTGTCGGCAATCTCTGTACTTTCCCCAGGAGGATTAGGAAGTGAAGAATCCATTCTTAATGGTCCAGAGTCGTATAGACAAACTGTCGCCAATGTGTGTAATTTCCCCAGGAGGATTAGGTATTGAAGAATCCATTCTTAATGGTTCGGAGTCGTATAGACAAAATGTCGGCAATCTCTGTACTTTCCCCAGGAGGATTAGGAAGTGAAGAATCCATTCTTAATGGTTCAGAGTCGTATAGACAAAATGTCGGCAATCTCTGTACTTTCCCCAGGAGGATTAGGAAGTGAAGAATCCATTCCTAATGGTTCAGAGTCGTATAGCCAAACTGTCGCCAATGTGTGTACTTTCCCCAGGAGGATTAGGTATTAAAGAATCCATTCCTAAAGGTCCAGAGTCGTATAGACAAACTTGTCGTCATTCTCTGTACTTTCCCAGGAGGATTAGGTATTGATGAATCCATTCTTAATGGTTCAGAGTCGTATAGACAAACTGACGTCAATGTCTGTACTTTCCCCAGGAGGATTAGGTATTGAAGAATCCATTCTTAATGGTCCAGAGACGTATAGACAAACTGTCGGCAATATCTGTACTTTCCCCAGGAGGATTAGGTATTGAAGAATCCATTCTTAATGGTCCAGAGTCGTATAGACAAACTGTCGCCAATGTGTGTAATTTCCCCAGGAGGATTAGGTATTGAAGAATCCATTCTTAATGGTCCAGAGACGTATAGACAAACTGACGTCAATGTCTGTACTTTCCCCAGGAGGATTAGGTATTGAAGAATCCATTCTTAATGGTCCAGAGACGTATAGACAAATTGACGTCAATGTCTGTACTTTCCCCAGGAGGATTAGGTATTGAAGAATCCATTCTTAATGGTTCAGAGCCGTATAGACAAACTGTCGGCAATATCTGTACTTTCCCCAGGAGGATTAGGTATTGAAGAATCCATTCTTAATGGTTCAGAGTCGTATAGACAAACTGTCGCCAATGTGTGTAATTTCCCCAGGAGGATTAGGTATTGAAGAATCCATTCTTAATGGTCCAGAGACGTATAGACAAACTGACGTCATTGTCTGTACTTTCCCAGGAGGATTAGGTATTGAAGAATCCATTCTTAATGGTTCAGAGTCGTATAGACAAACTGACGTCAATGTCTGTACTTTCCCCAGGAGGATTAGGTATTGAAGAATCCATTCTTAATGGTTCAGAGTCGTATAGACAAACTGTCGGCAACCCCTGTACTTTCTCCAGGAGGATTAGGTATTGAAGAATCAATTCTTAAAGGTCCAGAGTCGTATAGACAAACTGTCGTCAATGTCTGTACTTTCCCCAGGAGGATTAGGTATTGAAGAATCCATTCGTTATGGTCCAGAGTCGTATAGACAAAATGTCGTCAATGTCTGTACTTTCCCCAGGAGGCTTAGGTATTGAAGAATCCATTCGTTATGGCCCAGAGTCGTATAGACAAACTGTCGGCAATCCCTGTACTTTCTCCAGGAGGATTAGGTATTGAAGAATCAATTCTTAAAGGTCCAGAGTCGTATAGACAAACTGTCGTCAATGTCTGTACTTTCCCCAGGAGGCTTAGGTATTGAAGAATCCATTCGTTATGGCCCAGAGGCGTATAGACAAACTGTCGTCAATGTCTGTACTTTCCCCAGGAGGCTTAGGTATTGAAGAATCCATTCGTTATGGCCCAGAGTCGTATAGACAAAATGTCGTCAATGTCTGTACTTTCCCCAGGAGGCTTAGGTATTGAAGAATCCATTCGTTATGGCCCAGAGGCGTATAGACAAACTGTCGTCAATGTCTGTACTTTCCCCAGGAGGCTTAGGTATTGAAGAATCCATTCGTTATGGCCCAGAGTCGTATAGACAAAATGTCGTCAATGTCTGTACTTTCCCCAGGAGGCTTAGGTATTGAAGAATCCATTCGTTATGGCCCAGAGGCGTATAGACAAACTGTCGTCAATGTCTGTACTTTCCCCAGGAGGCTTAGGTATTGAAGAATCCATTCGTTATGGCCCAGAGTCGTATAGACAAAATGTCGTCAATGTCTGTACTTTCCCCAGGAGGATTACGTATTGATGAATCCATTCCTGGAGGTATAGAGTCGTATAGACAAAATGTCGTCAATGTCTGTACATTTTTCCCAGGAGGATTAGGGATTGAAGAATCCATTTTTAATGGTCCGTTATAAAGGATTATGCCAACAAAAATATCAACGATAACAATATATTCACTCTTAAACTGTAAAAGCCTATAAAGCTGGTGTAAAATAGATACACCAAATGGTTTGCTGCGGTCCCAAGTCACAAGATGAAACCTGTAAGAAGTACATTGACCCAAGTGCCACATAGACCCCCCTAGCCTCTAAGGAATAAACTTAATTTTCTTGTTGAGGTAGGGGCTCACGTTAGGTAGCAGAACCTGTAAAAAATGAACGTAGATACCTTAATATATTATATAATAGATTCCTTGTACTACTTGAAATATTATTATTTTCTACTATATTCAGCACTAAACTCATTTTTTATAAAAAAATATCACTTAGACCCACTGTGTTTAAGGGTCTGCATTTGTTGTAAATGTTACTTCAACTACAGATATTCTCTTTTATTATTTATTGCTTTAAATGTTACAGAAGCAGAAGTTATAATAATAAGGAAAACGGTTCACTACAACAACGAGGGTAAGTCTTCTTGAAAATACAGTACGCCAAATTATTTAAAAATAATTACTTACTAATTTTTGATTCCATTTGCTGTAGATGTTTCATCAACTTTAAACATTCTTATCTTATTTACTGACCTAAAAGTTGTAAAATCAGAAGAACTATTTTTATCACACAAAAGAATTTATAAAGGCAGTGATGAGGGTAGTTCTTCTTTAGAATACAGTAAGACTTTTTATCCTTAAATACCTTGTTATTAGTTTTACTGGGTCTTTATTAGTAAAAATATTCTTTAATTAGATTTACTGTAAATGTTTCTTCAACTTTGGACATTCTTTTCTAATTTATTGATTTAAATGTTATAGAAACTGAAGTTATATTCATACACGAGAGATACAGGTACAACGAAGACAATGGTAAGTTTTATTGAAAATACTGTAAGCCCTTGTACTAAATACTTAATTACTCATCCTTGATTAGATTTGCTGTAGATGATTCTTCAACTTTAATTTTTTTCTAATTTGTTGATTTAAATGTTATAGAAACACAAAACACGAGCCTCTTTTGCAGACATATGCCACACAGGGATGAGGGTAAGTTTTATTGAAAACACAGTGACCTCATTTATTCTTAAATTATATTTAATTAATACATCACTAAATGAATACTTTGGAGCTTACTTGCTGACTCGTTTCGAAACTATCTTTTACGAACCTAAGCCTCTAATCTTAAATACCAAGTATTCTTACATATTTAATTAATAAGCTTTGATTAGATTTGCTGTAAATGTTTCTGCAACATTTGACATTCTTATCTAATTTTTTGATTTAAATGTTATAAAATCAGAATACATATTCGCATCATACAAAACAACTTATTATAAATGCGGCGACGATTGTAGATATTTTTTTGAAATACCGTAATTCTTTTTATTCTTAAATATCTAATTAATAAATTCAGATTGGATTTACTATAAATGTTTTTTTAACATTTGACATTTTTATCTAATTTATTGATTTAAATGTTATAGAAGAAGTCACACAGATAGACGCAGACACCAGCACTGAGAGCGGTAAGTCTTTTTTAAAAT
This sequence comes from Prosapia bicincta, assembly GCA_036971475.1. NCBI lineage: Eukaryota > Metazoa > Arthropoda > Insecta > Hemiptera > Cercopidae > Prosapia > Prosapia bicincta. Next base: position 131,528,272 of record JBAIZL010000001.1, read on the forward strand.
ACAGTAAGCCCTTTTATTCTTAAATAATTACTTACTAAGAACTTGATAGATTTGCTGTAGTAGTCTCTTCAACTTTGGATAATCTTTTCTTATTTATTGATTTCAAAGTTATACAATTAGAAGACATATTCCATTACACAAAAGAGCTTATAAAGGCAGCGACGAGTGTAGACGTTTTTCGAAATACAGTAAATCTCTTTTTTCTTGAATATCTAATTAATAAACTCTGATTAGATTTACTGTTTCTTCAACATTTGACATTCATATCTAATTTATTGATTTAAATGTTATAGAATCTGAAGAATCAGACATATATCACACGGACACCGACAGTAACAGCAACAGTGACCACGGTAAGTTTTTAAAAATACAGTAAGCCCTTTTATTTTTAAATAATTACTTACTAATATTTGATTCCATTTGCTGTCAATGTTTCTCCAACTTTAGCCATTCCTTTCTAATTTATTGATCTAAAAGTTATAAAATCAGAAGACATATTCGCATCACAAAAGAACCTATAAAGGCAGCGACAAGGGTAGGCCTTTTTAATATTCAGTTAACCCAATTATTCCTAAATTAATGCTTATACTTGATTAGATTTGCTGTAAATGTTTCTTCAACTTTAGATATTCTTTTCTAATTTATTGATCTAAATGTTACAGACTCAGACTACACCCTTATAAAAACTTCCTCAGACACCGACACTGGTAAGTCAAGGAAATTTATTCTTAAATACCTAATTATTGACCTTTTATTAGATATAATGTAAACGTTTTTTCAACTTTATTCATCCTTTTCTAATTTATTGATTTAAATGTTATAGAATCAGACATGGATCTCACAACACGAAGAAGGAGAAGGAGAAAACACCACAATGAAGGTAAGTGTTTTTTTTTTTTTTAATACAGTAAGTCATTGCGTAATTAAATACTTTTTTATTAACCTTTAATTAGATTTACTGTAATTCTTTCTTCATTTTTAAACAATCTTTTCTAATTTATTGATTTAATGTTATAGATTCAGACATCACAGACAACACAGACACAGAATCAATATGCACGGAGAGCGACGGGGGTAAGTCTTTTTAAAAATAAAGTAAGCTAATTTATTCTTAAATAATTAATGACACATTTTTAAACCTTGTTTTATTTCTTGTGTGTGTATGTGTGTGTGTGTTGTGTGTGTGTGTGTGTGTTTGTGGAACTTTGTCTCTTGCCACATATTTATCCTCAAACCTGAGAACTGGTTACATGATTTAATGGTAACAGTACACATGATGAGTATTACCGTGTAATTGCATTGTGTACAAAGTAACAGTGAAATTAATAATTTATTATAGTAATTGTAGTAATATTGTGCTTAGATGGTTCTAATTTATTCAGTTTTGAATTCATAAGTTACACGATCTAATTTTAGCAGCTCCTTAAATAATAATGTTGTCAAGTTGATTTGAAAATAACTTAAAGTTTCTACCCATTATTAAATATTTTTAATTATTCTCATTAAAAATAACTGCTTTAATTGAAGTTCAGTTCAAGCTACTTAAATTTAATTCAAAACTTTTTATTTCGACGTTAAATTTAATTCAGAGTTTAATTATTACTTTTAATTTTATTTTAAAATATCCGTCCTGGTCAGTCATAAATTATTTTGCTCTTCCCCACGTATCTGGTTCATTTTTATGGATTATGCTCACTATGGTTATTCTCTATGGATCCCGGCTCATGTTGACGATGTATTCCTTCGATTCATTAAACTCATACTTCTCCTCCCTTGATATTAATTTTCCTGTGCTTGAAATAATTTTTATTGTTTTCTCAAAGCTGATAGAAAGAAATGATTTTATTTATTATGCTTTCTCTAGAGAGCTACGTATAAAGCTTTGTAATGTATATGCTTAGTAAAAAGATGAAATCTAAATCTGTAATTCCTAAACTCGCTAAAATCAATATAATCTTATTAAATTACTGTTTAATTTCCAGAACATTTACACGAAGAAGGCGAAGCACTATACTCTAGACAAGACAACAGAGAAGACAACAGCACCACTCACTCTACATGTAAGAGAAACATTATTTTCTATTTCCCAATCTTCAATTTTGGATTTAAAGTTACGTCCCTTAAAGAATATTTGTATATTTATAATTCATTTTAAAAATCCTTATTTAAAGTTTACGAGATAAAAAAACACAAAAAGGAAAGTTTACGTTTTGCCCAAACCCAGCTACTTTCTCATTTTCAGTTGACCACTAGTTTAAACATAACATAAATACAAGGGTAGCAATGGGACAGGTTTGGGATGCTTACAATTATATTCCTTCATTTCATCACAGGGTTTATTGTACAATAAATAGATATTGGGTCTCGTCACATTTTTTAACCAGGGACAAAGAAGATTTTTAGATTCTATAAATGTTATTTTATGTCACTTATTCTTCCTACCATAAATTTTTTTTTAACTAAACAACTAAATATATAAGGACTCATTGAGTAAACACTAGAAAAAATAGCCGCGCTTCTTCCTTATCTATTACTATGGTTGTACTTCTAATATTTTACCCATAACGTTTCTATTGTATACAGCGGCTCCTTTTGATTCTCTTACGTCTGTTTAAAACACAGTAAAAACCTTTTCAGGTCAAAAAGAGCTACTTTTGTTTTCTAAATTAACACAAACTTTCAATTATTGTACATTTATATCCGTTTTTCTCTTGTGTATTCTTTCGTTAATGAAGCCAAACTTATTTATTTACACCACCGTCGATGTAAAAGTGAACATTCAGAGAATTGTTTTACATAAAGAGGTAAAAATTGTTGTTTCATTTCTTTATATAACCTAGTGTCAATGTCTGCTCCCCATTGATTTTTCTAACAAACCTATCAGTAAATCTATAGTAAGTTAAACTACATCTAGATTAGTCTGTAAAACCTTTAATATGTATACCATCTGTCCTAAAGTCCTATAACATATAACATCTGTCCTAAAGTCTGTAAAACTTTTAACATGTAGCCTATTATCTATACTACATCTTTTATTGAAGCTTTTATCGTTAAAAAGTTTGTTTTTGGCCTTTGCAATCCCTGATCTAATTTGTATAAGTAACACATATATACTAGGCTATGGCTCCTCGGTTTTCCACATATCTCTAATCTACCGCGTATTTTGAAAACGTTTTTGGTGTTTTTTCAACTTTTATCAATTAACATTGATTTTCTGGTATCCTACCTAAGTGCAAGTATAGGCGCAATCTTATTTACACCTATTTTTAATGTCATTACCACATTTTTTTGAGCGCTGTGAACTAATTTCAAGAAATTTAAAAAAAAACAACTAACCACAACAAAAAAGTCTTTCATTTTATTGAAAATTACTTCATGTAGGTTCGATTACCGGTAATCATCTTCAGAAGAAGTCTTGGAATAATGGTAAATCGGTAACAGACGTCAATAGACACTAAAACGTCGTATTTGTCCAAGTTTCTTCTTTAATTTTATTCACAAACTCTACTCTGCTTTTTCATTATGTAAGTTCCCCTTGCAAATAAAATTTAGAGAAATGTTTCACCAACCATTCAGGTAAATAATTATTAGGGAAACACCAACCATTCAGGTAAATAATTATTAGGGAAACACCAACCATTCAGGTAAATAATTATTAGGGAAATTTATTCCCGTCACTAAAGGCCTCATCATCTTACCAGGATTATGAAGTTTTGAATGGGCAGTATTACCTTAGTATTACATGGCTAGAATGCGTTTGTTTAAACCTCTCATTATCTTGTATTACCGATTTACAAAGCTTAACCACTTCCTTAGTTATGTTTATAAATTTATTTAATAAAAAAAAATGTTTAATTTTTACGTTTAACAATTCTTCCTTTCTAATAACATAATTTTGTTTATCTAAAATATTTATTGTATGTCCTTTGCCGGCTTTCAAAACATAACAAATGATTACCATGTAATAGAAACGTACTTAAAGTAATTTTCAGTAAAATTAAAATTTTATATTTTGGTTATTGGGTTTTTATTTATTTAGTTATCATTAATAAATATTTCGCCAGGAGTGTTTTCATTTGCAGCTGTTGTTTAATTGAAAGTTGAATATGATTTACAATGTTACAGACGTTTTATTCATTTATTAAATTAATTATTTCTTTTTATTTTTAGAAACAACATCACAGCTTCGGCGTTCAGTGGAAGGTACGTAAATTTACTTTAATTTCAAATCAAACTTGTACACTCCATTACTTTACTAATTAAAATTTACGAGCCTTAAATTTCCAAGTATGAGTTTTACAAAATTATTAATTGTTAAATAATTTGTTTCCTCAAAGAATTAGTAATACAATATACCTCACAAATATGATATCACCCTTGTGTATTGATGTAAGAGCATTTATAAATGTTGTTGCTGAAACCTCCTCTAAAAAGGTACGCTCTGAATACTTGTCGGCTTACATAAGGTTTAGTTAGGGCTTTAATACATATCGAGCCTTCTAAGGGCAGTTATTGTCGATAGAATGAAAGCTCTTCGACAATAATACTTTCATACAAAATACAGCATATTATATGGTATATTGCCTATTAGTAACGTTTCATCTAACTTTACAAAAACTGCATCTGTATCTAGAACTTGATATCTAGGGAACTGTTAGAGTGCTATCCAAACAGAGCAAAATAAAATCTTACATCAATCGGAAACACTTTTAAAAAGCTTATAGATATTTGTAGTCAGTATTCCATTATCTATATATTAGATTAAATGTTTCATTTACTCACTTCTAATACCAACAATTTTGGAAACATTATAGATGCTTGGGTGAATATCGACTCCCCATCACGGTGTTCAAGATAACAAGTATACAAGAAGAACACTGGGTCACCCAAGGTAAGTTGTTTTCTTTAAATATTTAAATTCTAAACCACTTGATATATGAGAATTTAACTAACAATTTATTCCTCAAATTTTTAATAATAAAAGATTACCAAATATTTAGTTATTTTAAAACCCAAAACCATCTTATTCTTTCCCTACCATAAAACTTTACCATATATTTAATTGATAATAACAAATTTAAGTTATAATAAACTTTTATTAAATAAAAATAAATTTGGTCAAATTAGAACTTATTATAAAACTAAATAAGTAAGTTTTATAACAACCTATTTAAGGTAACACACTTCGAAAGTCAAATAATTTTTAATACATGTGCAACGTTTAATACAAAGACAAAATTAAAAACCATGTTTTGTTTGTTTTAATAAAGTTCAGAACAACACAACAATAATTCTAATAAATATTTAACAACCAAATTTAAACATTTTACTATAACGCAAAAGTCAGTTAAAACGGACTGTTCCTGAGTGAAGCCATTTCATTGCTAAAACATGAAAACAGTTTTGTCTTAGGAACACAAATCACAATTATGTCTGTTACAGACTTATAACTCTAATGGAAAATATTTTACTCTGGTCAAGTTATTAGGAGACTTTATTCCTGTTCTTTTAAAGTTTACATTAAATTGAATATATTTTTTAATAGCATTGTTTTATTTCTTGTTTTATATTAATTGATTTAATTCATAACTTTAAAATTTTGTGATATTATGTAATTGTTTTATGTGGCTCCCATTAGGGTTACCATATTAATAAAATTAGTTAATCTTTCAGCCAACCATATTTACACACTGAACGCCAAACCTAAATTCCACTTGCTCCACATTTCTACACATCGTTTGGATAGACACCTGCTAAATTTCACCTTGCTACAACGCTTCACGATCTTTGGAACATGGATACAAATTTTTCTTGCTCACACACGTTGGCCTAGGTTTAACATATTTCGGATTAAAAAAAAAAAAAAAAAAAAAAAAAAAAAAATCAAAATTAATGGGGTGTAGACCCGTCGCGTCCGTAGTAATACACGTGCACCCCGGTAGCGGTTATCACCGGCTAAATGACGGAGAACAACATTCATGAACACCATACTACTACAACCCAAGAAGAACAAGACACAAAACCGCGCCGGGGTGAAAAAGCGAATACATGATTGTATTTTAAAATAAAACTAGTTTACTTCTGTGTTTACTACTTTAATTTGCTGGTTTATTAATTTAGTAATTATTTACAATTAATATGCAAAAATATGCAATTGTGGTTGACGTATGTTTGCCAAACATGTTGCAGATTGGTTTCTGGTTTGTTTAAAAGTTATTAAGTTACGTGTTTAATGGTACAGAACTCAGATTTATTGCATATGGTATTTATTTTGGTATTGTTTAGAAATTATTATAAACACTGTGTTAGAATTATTTTGATATGAATTACTTATTGACTTTGTAAACTTATTTTTATCGTTGAAAAACATTGAAAATGGCGGCAGGAAAGGATGTAGGTACTTAAATTTGTTTTTGGTACTTTTTCTATAAATATTACTAAGTGTTGTGGTTGGAAAAAAACGTTTGTCGGTATCCAGCAACAATTGGAAGAGAAAACTAACAGTTAAACAGTTGACAACTATCAACCGAGATACGAGAACCGACACCACCTGCGAAGTACGTACATAAACGTACCAGAAATGACGTCACTAAAATAGACGAAAATAAAGGCCTAGCAAACTTCAGATGACATATTGGGTCCATCAACATCTCTTTTCAATGCAAGTAATCATTAATTGTTTCAGCAATTTTTATGCACAACTATAAATACTTCCGCATTAAACGTGTTCTAACCTTAACAAAACGTCTTGATTTTAATTAAGGATGAAATTGGAGTAGGGACAATTATATATATATATATATATATATATATATATATATATATATATATATATATATATATATATATGGTGAAATACTGTAACTTTCATAAAATAGAATATACGAGTATTACTTCATTTTATTGTTGATTGAAGCTTTTCGCTAATTTACATTATTAGCATTTTCAAAATTTATAAATCACTGTCCAGTTACGGTAGTAACGGTTACACTAGCAACAGTCTTACTCTAGTCAAATAACTGGACAGTGATTTATAAATTTTGAAAATGCTAATAATGTAAATTAGCGAAAAGCTTCAATCAACAATAAAATGAAGCAATACTCGTATATTCTTGTTTATGAAAGTTATTTTATTTCACCATACATATTCAACAAGAAAAAATAATTCATCTAAGGATTACAATATATATATATATATATATATATATATATATATATATATATATATATATATATATATATAATTAATAAATTAAAAACATTTCAAAAACAAGAATACTGTTAATGCATATACTATATTCAAAGCTTTCCAAGATAAAACAGTATATTTGAATAATATATTTATTAAAAGTATTCTTGTTTTTGAAATGTTTAAAATTTATTAACTATATTACAAGACAACATTTAACTATATTTAATATATATATATATATATATATATATATATATATATATATATATACATATATAATAGGTTAAATTTATATAAGTAGGAAATATGTAAGAAGTATATTTAAGATGCCTGATTGTCAAGTAGGTCATCCTTTGAATTATGCGTCTCTGAGTTCTGATTAAGTATAGAGAGTGGCATTTTAAATATGGTATTCAATTTTCATGGTGTTCAACAAGGGTATGTCAACGAAATACTAGCCAATACCGCTTCTGCTCGAATGGGTCACAATACGTTTGTGGTTTCACCAACGCCACTTTACACTGAATCTAGTATTTGAGCTGATTAAAAGTACGAGAAAATATTACCATCGCGATGACAACACAGATACTGAATCTGAAATTAATAGGGTATTATATTACACTCTATTAAAAGTCATTATATTCCTATATTTGAACATGAACTTCGAATAGGAAAGAGTTGCAGTGCTTAGGAAGTTAAAGAAGGAAAATTTTAAAAAGCTACAATAAGAGGGAAGTAGTGAACATTCATTTACTTAATAAGATATCATAATGTGCAAGGGATGTATGTGGTCGTGTTTTCAGAAAACCGTTCCTCAGGAAAATATTTGGAATATTAAACAAAATTTATTGCATTTTTGTTTCAATTTACGGCCTGTTGCTCATATGTGTGTAAACGTAGTACGGGGAGTAGGCCTATATTAAATTCGACTGATTTGATTAGACCACTATTAACCTCTTTTTAATCTCAATCGCTAACCAGCACTATTCAATAACAAGACGTACGACATACTTACGAGACAGAGAAAGAGAGAGGGGGGGGGGAAGAAATAGAGTGAGACGGGGACGGAAAGAGAGAAGAAAAGACAACGAAAGAAATAGATAAATAAATAGAGAGAAAAAAGGAAAAGAGAGAGAGAGAAAAAATAGAGCAAGACAGGGAGAAAAATTAAAGAGGGAAAGAAGAGAAAGAAAACAACGAAAGAAAATGCAAAATAAAGAGAGAGAGAGAGAGAGAGAGAGAGAGGTAGACAGGGAGAGAAAAAAGGAGGGAAAGAAGATGGAGAAAGATTGAGAGAAAAATTAAGAAAGAAAAAAAGATCGAAAAATAAACGTAGAGAGAGATACGATTAGATTACAGAGCCTCGAGGACAATTACAGTTGTGTGGCAGAGTTTGAGATTCTGACCTAACACATTCACTTCTAACAGTAATAACAGTTTACTGTCGCTTAGCATCTTTTTTGATTCATTAATCGCGAACTGTGATGAGTATTATTGCGTACACAAAGGGCGCCATTCAATGCAATGACTGAGTTTTATGGTGACCATTAAATATTTGTCAGCAATGAGACTGACGTTATTTATTTTCGATTTCAAAACAAATTAAAGTGTATTTGCTACAGTTAAAATAGCAGGTTTAATATAGACAGATAATAACAATTTCTTAAACAGTATATATATAATTATTGAATACAAATATTTCAAGTACTAAAATATTTTTAAATTATATATTAATCATAATGTTTTCACCAATAGAATAAGTAGTAGCGTCTTCAGGAAAAACAATGAAGATTTTCTCTTGAAGATGCATACCTATTTAATTTTTAAAAAACTATTCTTTTAGTTTTATAACTATTCTTGTATTCAAATTATTTTTATTCATTTACTATATTAGAGGAAAACGTATCTATATACATTAACACATATAAAAGTATATATATATATATATATATATATATATATATATATATATATATATATATATATATATATATTTCATTCAAGATTAAATAATATACACTAATTACAGGAATTAATTTATTGAATAATACACTCAAAGCTTTGCGTTGGCCGACATTACCAACATCCTCAGGAATTACTAAGAATGACAAAATAACTGTCTAACAAATATGAAGTTACTAGATAAAACATTACACAGTTGCCAAATCTATTACAATATTGCGAAACTGCTGCCACCCCACTATATACATTGAATATAGTATGGAATTTAGAACGTATTTGATTTGTTCATCTATCAATTTGTTATCATAATCATGCTTATACATTTCAAAAGCTTCACATAGGTTCATTTTTAACCCTTTATTTATTTCTTTTATAATTTTCATATTATTTATATTAGGAAACATATGATTATTAATAATACAATGTGTAGCGAAATTAGATTTATAAATATTTGGTTTTAAAAAGTCATTAAAATCTTCTTTATACCTTTCTTTCAATTTTTTCTTTGTTTGTCCTACATAAACTTTATTACAAAATTCAGATTCTAATTTATAAACTCCATTTTTCTCATGTATAGGCCTACTATTTATATTATTATTATGGTTAATTATATTTATTATTTTATTATTAGTTACATATGCAATTATTATGTTTTTATTAGTAAAAAATTTGGAAATATTTTTTATTTCAAAACCAGTGTATGTAAAAGTACTCCATACAGTATTATTATTATTACTACTATTGTAATGAATATAATTTTTTATTTGCTTTTGTAATATATTATAATTTAATTTATCTACTGTTTTCTTTTTGTAACCATTTTCTACGGCTATCTGGTATATTATGTTTTTCCCCTCATTTTATTTTCATTGCTCATAGGAATTTTATTCATTCTATAAAGAAGATTATATCTTGAAAATAACTCTAACAAGAAAACCTATTTGATATTTTACACACACACACACACACACACACACACACACACACACACACACACACACACACACACACACACACACACACACACATACACACACACACACACACACACACACACACACACACACACACACACACACACTGCAACGTCCCCCCACCTCACCTCTCCTCTACCGTCCCTACCACCGCAGCACCACGCGGTCGTCTGCTTGCGTTGTTTAAATCCTTTCTTGCAGAATACCAAAATTTAATTGTTTACAAGAAAACATATTTATAAACAACCAAAAATCTGCCTATCACCCTGCTGGTAAAACCGTGCTAAACTCCCAGAGTTAAGTGTATGTTTCCTGCTCGTAGGGCCAAACCCACAACAAGCCTATTCCCGCTGACTACTATTTAAAATACGTATAAACACTCCTAAATTAGTGTATCAATTGTGTATGGTCTAAGTATAGTCACACATGTCAAATTAATAGTCAGCTGGAAAGAAACACATTTAGAATAATACACATAAAAAACACAGAGTCTTACCACCTGATGATGATCTGCAGAAACAGCAAGGGAACGTGCAAAATATGATTTGTTTAAAAATACCTATTTTAAAAGGCTCCTGTGTCCTCTTAAACACAATCTGCCAGTAGATAAATCTCTGGACTTTTATTACACAAAAAACCAACTAATCTTTAGACTAGCTCATGGAATTAGTAGAGAGAAACTCTTTAAAACATTAGGCTTTATCTATTGCCATTTAATGAAATTTAATTAAATTTGTTTACTGATTTGATAATCATTTTTATATTAGTTGGAAAAAGCTAAACAGTTTTTATTGGTTATTTGACACAGGATGGAATGCAAATAATCTTGATTTTTATGACATATTTAACTCTATTTATTGAAATAAAAAAGAAAATTTATCCTTCAAAATATTACACATTTATATTAGCAAAACAATTCACTGAGTTACTTCTTGTTTCTTATGCTTTAAAAAATTATACTTTGCATATAGATTAATAACATAGACATAACATAAAATTATTTTCAAAATTACACATAATAATATTTTATCTCCTATATGGAATTGGTAAATTCATAACTTATGACCTTTAATTCTTAAATTTATAATATTCGAAAATTTCTCATTTTCTTTAAATAAACGGCTTATGGCCGAAAACCTTTTGTAATTTTAATATTCATTATTTTAAATATTCTGAGCACATAAATTCATTTACTTAGCATACAATTTATTAAAATTTTATAAAGAGTGAAGTCATTGTTTTAAGCTTGCAAATTGGTTTGAATTTAATAAAATTAACTAACTAAATTTGACGTGACTGATTTCGAATAAAGAAAATGACTTGTCAAAGATGTTCTTGCCGGTCCTTGGGGTCCCTCGTCTGGATTCCCTGGTCCTTGGACACCGGAAGTCGCCATCCCTGGTTCGTCGGTGGTGGTTTCCCTCTATTCGAGCGTCCTGGAGGCTGAGTCTGGAGCCTTCATCCTTGGTGGTCCTGGATGTCGAAAGCGCTGAGGTTATTGTCCATCTGGCCTACTGACGGTCTCTACTCGCGGTCCAGCATAGCGTCCCGCGGCACCTCGTGTTAGAAAATTTTTACAGACTGTCTCTAAAGGCTTAGAGACCAAGTATATATAGCGGTGAATTTCACCTACCGCACCCCGCCTGCAAAGTTTGCTATCGCTCGATTTATTCCTTGTACAGGCAAGTCGGGCAACGAAACTGTTTTAGCTTGCATAGTTTGATAATTAATTTTAGAACACTGAAAAATGTCTATTTTATTTAAACGGCTGTAACTTTTTTGTTTCTTAAGTTTTTTGAATTCTGTTTTCTTTAATGTTCATTCTAGGTTATTGTGGTTCTTTTGAAATGTCGATGAAAGTTCTACGTGGTTTGGTTCGAAAAATAGCTTTTTTAGGCTCTTAGAATTTTTTCGCTTCACTCTCGATGTTCAAATTTAGTTAGTTATTACAACTTTATTTTATAACATTCTTTAATGTGGCTTAACTATTCTATTTACTGTTTTATTTAATTTTTCCCTCTTTAATAATTGTATAATTCCCTACTTGATTATTTTAAAAACAGCTTTATTTCTAAACAACAGGAAATTACTTATTTCCCACTTGCGACGGTCTCTCACCCCGTTGCAATTTTCCCGTTTGAGAGGTTAAAAATGTTTTACTTTGTTAAAATGTTTTTTACCAATTCCTTATCTTATTATTACTTAAACTATCTTATTCTATTACAAAATTTTCTTATTATTATTCTCTTGTCTCTTGAGAAGTTTTCACCCTGAAACACTTCAAACACAAGTCAATTAGCAATTTATTGGTCACTTTTGTTTACACTAACTTTTATTTTGTCAAAGTACACATTGTTCACCACACTAATGGCTGTCATTTCCTTTATATATTTACCACGTCAATTTCATTTTATACTAGTTATGGCTTTAAAAACAATGACTTGCAATTAAAAACCTAACTAATCTTACAATACTATTTTTTAAACATATTCCATTTATATCTTACGTATTATTGTGTCAGCTGTGGAAGTACAGTTTATCGAGTTTAATTTGTTTACTTTCCGATAAACCTTTCCTAGCGGCTAACTATTGCGTGGATTCTACCTTCCAAACTACCTGGCAAGGTCAATGAGCTGGCTTGTAAACATTCTAATAAAATACGACAACAATTCTACTTATCATATTAAAACGGAACGAAACTTGCCTTTTAAATTCTCTATCTTTAGATTGTACAGTTTATAAAACTGGCTTGTGTCTAGATTATCGAAGTCCACTTGATAAATCCTGATTGCTTCTGTTATTCATGCAAAGTTTCTTATTGTTGCGACCTTTATCGTTAGTACACAAGTTTTCTTGTTTTATATTGTACAGTGATAGTCTGATCTAACGACCCACTATTTCATGCACACAAATTTCTTGTTTGATTTTGCAAAAGTCTGTCCGCGTATTTGTTGTACAAGTCATTAAAGTTCGCTTGCTATCTTCCTGATTGTTGTTTGATTTGACCCGCTTGTTTGATTTAAGCAGTGGATGTAGCTCGGCAATGTTTGCTCCATATACACAAAGACTTCCTGAATAATACTTTTGTAATGTTGATTTAGTTATTAAATAGTTTGTTTTAAATTTTAACATTCGTCCCTTTACAAATAAGTAGCTAATCTTAAAGTCTAGATTTAGCCTTATTCAATTACTGCTTATTCTTGTTTTTACATTAAATCCGTTTATTAATCATCCTGACAATTTAATTCCTGCCTAACTTAGCTTATCGCTCGCGTACTGGTTCTATTATTGCAGCAATATTCTAATTTGGCATTTCTGTACTTTTAGGATTATGATAAGTGTAAGGGTCACATTCTAGAATCCCTTTACTTGTCATAAAACTTCTTAACGTTTATAACATCATATACAATTTTACAGGGTACATTATAAGATATTTTATAATTGTTGACACAGTTGGTTTGATTAACTGTAACAAATCAAGTTATTGTTACTGATTTTGCTTCTTATCCCTTAAACTTTCCCATTAAACATTTTGGAAATTCCGTATGACATTCTATTGACTTTGTCCTGTTTTAAATACATTTAGGCTTTTTTGCCCTCTACTATTTTGGTACGTCCGGCTTATTTTGTTACAAGGAATGTTTTCATAAACTCGTTCCCCGCCCGTCCACCGGATATTTCCTTGCGGCTGTGTTTACAAACACAAGTGATTGCCCTTAACCTTGAGCCCTTGTTTACATTTGTTCGACTCGGTGGGTCTTTCATTCAAACATCTGGATACTTTGTTATAAATTATTTCAACCTAGACAATTCTGGTTTATTTAAAAGTACAGCGGTTATTTATTTGTACTGCCTTTCTTAATAGTATTTAGTTTTAAAATATTTTTTAATCATTCATAAAACTCTTCATTAAACACGTCTGAATAACTGTTTAGCAATTCTGGTAACTTCAACATTTCTTGTTTGTTTAATATGCAATGATTATTTGTATTTTCCAATTTAATCGTATTTATTTTTAGATATGTTTTACGCGTTCTGGTTTTCTTTCGGCGTTTTGTGTTACGCCATTGTGCGTAATTCCTGTATTTTATTTTCATTTTTGATTTATTTTTACTTGGTTTATTTTGATAATTTTTATACTGGTGAGATTTACTTTTAAATTTATTTTTAGCAAACAATTTGGACTTCGTTTTCAAGCAAGATTGGTTAGAATTAAAGTGCTTTGGAATTCTTGTTAAGTCTAACGGATTTGTTTCCCGACAATTAGGTCTTTCCCTAACTTGTTGGAATTCTATTTGTTTCGGCTTGTAGCCATTTTTATTTAATTCGTTGAATCCTCCCTCGTCATTAATTAATTTGTTTGTTGTAGGCTTGGTTAACCCATTTTTTGCTTTGTTTAATCCCGTTAGCTTACTTGATTCCGTTCTTTCACAGTTTAATACTTCACTCTTCCTCGAATTTTCGCACCATTTGTTATTTAAATTTTTGGTAACCTCGTTCTTAACCTTATTCGTTGACAATCGTTTTGATTTTATTCTTTGTTCCCCGCTTGTATCGGTGGAACATTTTACATTTTTAGTTATATTTTTGTTTATTATTTTATTAATTTTATTACATCCTATCTCTTGTTTTATATTATTTTTATTATTATTCGATACAAGAAACTCCTGGTGCAGCAGATATCCATCAATTTCATACGTCATATACGATCTCTCCATGTTTATCCGGGCTTTTAACGCACACAAAGTATTTGCTCCCAAGATGAGGTCAACCCGTAGATTGTCCACAATCAAGAAAACAAATTCCTTTGTGTGTCCGTTTAATGTTAGAGGTAGCATCGTTTGTAACTTGACTCGTTTACAGGTTGACCCTAATGCTGTGACTATCGCTACATTAGCTATAGGTAGCTCATAGAATAAATTCCCGCTTTGTTTTAGGGCTATGTATTTTTCTGTTTTAATCACAGACATTTGGGCACCTGTATCAACTTGTGCAATTAACTTATGGTCTTTAATTTCGCACTCTATCACTGGACACTGGTCTATATTCTCCAGTTTTACAACCGAGTCAATTCTTTCCTCTAACAAATCGTCCCTAATAGACATGGAAAAACCGCCTAGCCTGATCTTATTATGATGGTAAACCGGCTTTTCCTTCGGTCTCTCGCTCTGAATTTTTTTAAACTTCTTATTGCTTCGGATCTCTAACCTGGTTAACTTATCTCCCTGATTGTTGCCAGAGATCCTCATATTTAGTTTTTTGGCTTGTGGTCGCTTGGTCCGGGGATAGGCGATTTAGGATGCGGGTTTTTAGGATACTTGGTCTCTTGGTATTTTGCGGTATCACCATGGGACCTTGGGTTAGGGTTAGGTTGTTGGTTTGGAGCAACCTGCCTCTGTTGACTTCTTTGAGCGATCCCATTACCATTTCCGTTGTCAGTAACGCTGTCTAGCTGTTGTAGGAAAACTATCGCTTGTTTGATGTTACTTGTGGGGTTCCCCACACTAGCTAGCTGAACGTTACTCCCAAAGTGTTTCATTAACATGAAGATGAGATGGTTCTCTGGGATTATCGGGTCTAAGTTTTTCGCCCTGTTTACCATCATAATAAAATACTCTGCCATAGAGTATGGTCCATTATTATGGTAGCGCCCCTGATTTATCTGTCTGCGTACCCTATCCTGCTGGCGATAACTCCATAAATGCTCCGTGAATTCCTGCCTGAATTCAGAATAAGTTTCTGTGTTGTTTTTTATGGCTTTCCACCATGCATCCGCTGCCCCTTTCAAATATCGCTCTACAATTCTTAATTTTGCAGTCTCGTCCATAGTATTGTCTATTTCAGAAAATAGATCTTCTATTTCCCCTAGGAATGTCATTGGATCTTCCTTGTCATTCCCCCAGAACTCAATCCTACGGTACGTGGCCTCCCCGTTCCTGTCTATTACCCTTGGTAAGCAAACTTGTGTTACTATTCCCGCTCCAGCGGTTTGCTTTACCTTTGCGACTTGTTGCTTTACCGTTTTAATGTCCTCTTGGATATCCTGTACTTTCTCGTTTAATTTAGCCGTTTTTGTTTCCGTTTTAGTTTTCAGTCTCTCTATTTCTGTCTCATGCTCGCTTAACTTTTCATATATATGACTTGTCTTCGCCTCATTTTCTTTTTGGTAGTCATCGAATTTTCCCTGGAAAGCCTCGCATAACCGTTGTCTTTCCATTTTCTCTTCGGCTTTTTCCTTCTCTCTCAGTTGTCTCTCTTCCTCTCTTAATCGTTTCTCTTCCGCCTTCTCTTTCTCTCTCAACTGTTTCTCTTCCTCTCTCCATCGTTTTTCTACCTCCTTCTCTTTCTCTCTCAATTGTTTCTCCTCCTCTCTCCATTGTTTTTCTTTGTCTTCTCTCTCCTTCGCTCTTTGTTCTGCTTCCTCTCTCATTCGTTTCTCTTTTTCATCTCTCTCTTTCTCTCTTTGTCTTGCTTCCGCCTTCTCTTTCTCTCTCAATTGTTTTTCTACCTCCTTCTCTTTCTCTCTCAATTGTTTTTCTATCTCCTTCTCTTTCTCTCTCAATTGTCTCTCCTCCTCTCTCAATCGCTTCTCTTTTTCATCTCTCTCTTTCTCTCTTTGTCTTGCTTCCGCCTTCTCTTTCTCTCGCTCTTCTTTGTCTTTTTCCTCCTTTGCCTTGAAATAGGCCATCAATTTATCTATCTCGGGTTTTGACATTTTGATTTACTATTTAATATTCAATTATTTATTTATGTACTTATTCCTTTCTTTTCGATTTGGTTTAGGCCAGATGGTTCCTACCCGCTCTTTCGACTAAATTTTTATTCAAATTTATTTATTTATTTATTTTATTTTTACGCTCTTGGATTTGTTCAATTTATATTGTTAAAAATTTAATTACATTATTTAAAACATTTTGACTTCATTTATTTAAACTATCTCGATTCATTTCTATTATTTAATTATTCAATTTTGATATAGGGAACCTGTTCAAAGTCCCTACCGTCCGGGCGCCAATTCTGCAACGTCCCCCCACCTCACCTCTCCTCTACCGTCCCTACCACCGCAGCACCACGCGGTCGTCTGCTTGCGTTGTTTAAATCCTTTCTTGCAGAATACCAAAATTTAATTGTTTACAAGAAAACATATTTATAAACAACCAAAAATCTGCCTATCACCCTGCTGGTAAAACCGTGCTAAACTCCCAGAGTTAAGTGTATGTTTCCTGCTCGTAGGGCCAAACCCACAACAAGCCTATTCCCGCTGACTACTATTTAAAATACGTATAAACACTCCTAAATTAGTGTATCAATTGTGTATGGTCTAAGTATAGTCACACATGTCAAATTAATAGTCAGCTGGAAAGAAACACATTTAGAATAATACACATAAAAAACACAGAGTCTTACCACCTGATGATGATCTGCAGAAACAGCAAGGGAACGTGCAAAATATGATTTGTTTAAAAATACCTATTTTAAAAGGCTCCTGTGTCCTCTTAAACACAATCTGCCAGTAGATAAATCTCTGGACTTTTATTACACAAAAAACCAACTAATCTTTAGACTAGCTCATGAAATTAGTAGAGAGAAACTCTTTAAAACATTAGGCTTTATCTATTGCCATTTAATGAAATTTAATTAAATTTGTTTACTGATTTGATAATCATTTTTATATTAGTTGGAAAAAGCTAAACAGTTTTTATTGGTTATTTGACACAGGATGGAATGCAAATAATCTTGATTTTTATGACATATTTAACTCTATTTATTGAAATAAAAAAGAAAATTTATCCTTCAAAGTATTACACATTTATATTAGCAAAACAATTCACTGAGTTACTTCTTGTTTCTTATGCTTTAAAAAATTATACTTTGCATATAGATTAATAACATAGACATAACATAAAATTATTTTCAAAATTACACATAATAATATTTTATCTCCTATATGGAATTGGTAAATTCATAACTTATGACCTTTAATTCTTAAATTTATAATATTCGAAAATTTCTCATTTTCTTTAAATAAACGGCTTATGGCCGAAAACCTTTTGTAATTTTAATATTCATTATTTTAAATATTCTGAGCACATAAATTCATTTACTTAGCATACAATTTATTAAAATTTTATAAAGAGTGAAGTCATTGTTTTAAGCTTGCAAATTGGTTTGAATTTAATAAAATTAACTAACTAAATTTGACGTGACTGATTTCGAATAAAGAAAATGACTTGCCAAAGATGTTCTTGCCGGTCCTTGGGGTCCCTCGTCTGGATTCCCTGGTCCTTGGACACCGGAAGTCGCCATCCCTGGTTCGTCGGTGGTGGTTTCCCTCTATTCGAGCGTCCTGGAGGCTGAGTCTGGAGCCTTCATCCTTGGTGGTCCTGGATGTCGAAAGCGCTGAGGTTATTGTCCATCTGGCCTACTGACGGTCTCTACTCGCGGTCCAGCATAGCGTCCCGCGGCACCTCGTGTTAGAAAATTTTTACAGACTGTCTCTAAAGGCTTAGAGACCAAGTATATATAGCGGTGAATTTCACCTACCGCACCCCGCCTGCAAAGTTTGCTATCGCTCGATTTATTCCTTGTACAGGCAAGTCGGGCAACGAAACTGTTTTAGCTTGCATAGTTTGATAATTAATTTTAGAACACTGAAAAATGTCTATTTTATTTAAACGGCTGTAACTTTTTTGTTTCTTAAGTTTTTTGAATTCTGTTTTCTTTAATGTTCATTCTAGGTTATTGTGGTTCTTTTGAAATGTCGATGAAAGTTCTACGTGGTTTGGTTCGAAAAATAGCTTTTTTAGGCTCTTAGAATTTTTTCGCTTCACTCTCGATGTTCAAATTTAGTTAGTTATTACAACTTTATTTTATAACATTCTTTAATGTGGCTTAACTATTCTATTTACTGTTTTATTTAATTTTTCCCTCTTTAATAATTGTATAATTCCCTACTTGATTATTTTAAAAACAGCTTTATTTCTAAACAACAGGAAATTACTTATTTCCCACTTGCGACGGTCTCTCACCCCGTTGCAACACACACACACACACACACACACACACACACACACACACACACACACACACACACACACACACACACACACACACACACACACACACACACACATATATATATATATATATATATATATATATATATATATATATATATACATACGTTTAACTTTGCCACACGATTTTCTTGTATTCACATATTACTTTCACTATATGTACTTACACAAGTACCAAGTAAGATTGTAAAACAACATAGGTTATTCAAATACAAGAATATTTACTTATTTATATTCAAAGCTGTATGATGTTGGTACTGTTAACCAACAAGAGCTATGAATATAAATCAATAAATATTCTTGTATTTGAATAACCTATGTTGTTTTAAATTATTAAACAAGAATATATTTATATATATATATATATATATATATATATATATATATATATATATATATATATATTCATAATTATGTCAAAGGCTATTTGTAAATTAGAATATTTTTTTACATTTTTTAAAAAATTTAACATATACACATACTTTTAGACGAAAAGTACTTGAAATGTTATTTTATTATTTGAAGTTCCTTGACTATTACTGGAGAGAGTTGTTATAAAATTTTAAGATAGACATTTTACATTGTACGGAAATACAGAGTTTGTTTACGAGAAAAGTGTAGAAGTTATAGCCATAAAATATTGACATTAAATTTTAACTAAATTTAAAAATTACTATTGTTTACTAAATTTAATTGGCCATTGTCCGTGATACTGCTTTATCAAAAGAATGGTTTTAAAAACTATGATTAAGATAAACACTTTTAAAAAAATTCAGACCAACAGTTATTCTAAACTTTCTAACAATGCTCCATTACCACTTCATAGAACTATGAGTAATAATTATGTGAATTAAGGTTATAAATAATTGTAAAGCAACTTACAACCAATATGCTTTATTGCCATACGTGCTTCAATGACTTATGACACCATCATCAATGACACGACCAAAAATTTACAACTGCAACTGAACCAGTTCAGTTGTATATTTGTAGTAGTGCATTGATGATGGCATAAATCAATGAAACGCGTATGGTAATAAAGTATGTTGTTTTTTCAGTTCAAGTGCAGACTATTTGTACTGTATTAATTTTTCCCTAGAAAGTTAGAATAAGCGCGCGCACACAAACGCACACACACACATACACACATCACGCAAAACAGACACACAAACTCACATCACGCACAACAGACACACACACACACACACACACTCACATCACGCACAACAGACACACACACACACTCACATCACGCACAACAGACACACACACACACACACACACACACACTCACATCACGCACAACACACATACATACACACACACACTTAATCACGCACAACACACACACACACTCAAACACGCACAACACACACACACACACACACACACACACACACACACACACACACACATCACGCAAAACAAACACACACACGCACTCACATCACGCACAACAGACACACACACACACACACACACACACTCACATCACGCACAACACACACACACACACACACACACACACACATATACACACACACAAACAAACAAACACGCACGCACGCACAGACACACACACACATACACACACACACACACTCACATCACACACACACATACACACACACACACGCACACATCTAATGTCATTATGTAACAATTTAACATTAAGTTACAAAATTAACAATAAACGTAGCAAAAGGTTTAAGCATTTACTGTGAAATTAAAGCAAATTCATTGCTGAGTTAGTATTTTGTAAATATTAGTCCATCTATGAAACGATATGGGAGTTAATTTAATATTCGTTGCAGAGATCACAAACTGATAAATTTATTTTAAATGGATGCAAGAGCAGTATGAAAACTTGTATTTAGGTTCTTCATGGAGATTTTATAAATTTGTGGTAACTTAATGATAAAATTAAAATGCTATTTATAACCGTGGGAATTTT
>JBAIZL010000001.1:131554430-131686930 GCA_036971475.1 Prosapia bicincta
GATATATTGCATCCTTCAATTAGACCCACTCTCAACTCAAGGTTTTCCGCCCTCTAAACCAATACTCACAGGATGCCAACTACAGATATTGATACCTTCTTTATCTCATTGCTTTTATCAGCTGCAATCCTAAATAGAGCAGAGGTTGCTATGTGAACGCATTATCTCACATGTTTAAACCACGATACCTTGCCACTATATTATCTCTGTTCACCCTGTCTCGCATTGAAGAATAGATTGTATGAATCATGTTTGGTGTGATACGCCCAAGGTAAATGTGGCAATATATTACCTTACATAAGGAAGATGCTGCTGTAAAACTGTAATATATTTTAAAGTTTTAACTAGTATTTTAAACAATACATTGTTCTCTTACAAAAACTAGAAGTTTTCCCAGCCGTGAAATAAGTTGTCGCCTTTACACACCACCTACTAGCATTGCCTGTTAAAATTAGTGTTACATAAAGTCGCCACCACCACATCATGCCATACAAACTAGTAAGCCCCACTTTACTAATTCTTTAACTAACTGTTTTTGCGTGCATCAGGTGTTGGATCCATCACGACCCGGGTATACCGTAACACCGTGGATAATCCCGTCAGTGTTTAGACTTTGATGTGTATTTAATCCCTAAACCCAATCTCATTAAAGGCGGCTAACTGAGCAAACGCTTTTACTTGAGCTTTGTATTTTTAATTATGAATATTTATGACATAATAATGACTTAAGAGTGATGCTGATTTATATTTTAATAAGGCTTTTTGTGTATGGAAAGACCGTTGGACAAACACAAAGTATAGGAAGCAGCGTTTGGATTAAGTTGTAATGGGTAAATCGGAACAATGAAGTTACTACAATCGTCGTTTTGGACAGGGAAAGACGTTTTAAATAGCAACCTTAGTAGGTAGTTATTTACAAACAATCGTTACGACGTCTAAACGATACTTATCTCTTAACTATACTGCAGTGTCGTCTAATTCCCCCTCACGAAAGGCACAATATTGTTACTAATTATTAATAAGCCTCCAGTTTGAGGAACCTCATTAACGCCTTCATTATCGATGTATTCCTGACCCACAAACATAACCTAACCCTATGCTAGTTTTTACCAGTTATATTCTAGTGAGTAATATAAATATTTACAGATAAGTAAAAGTAGTAATTTTATTAAGAAAGGGTGTACAAAATAAATTATATATGATCCCGTTTTTGGATTGAAATTTTCTGTAAATCTGACATTTGGCGTTCAAAAATGTTTTTTGGAATGACCTTATCGTTTTAACCTGCCTTGGTACAGGGTTCGTCTGTGCCTGACACAGGGTTTGCGTACGTTGGAATTACAATATATTAAACCAATCGAGATTATGGCGATCATGGTTCTTGACTAAATTGTTCTGATTTGCCACTTAACTAGCAGATTTATTAAATATTTCATCCATTATAATTTTAATAAAGTAAACTTATTTCAAAAAAATAAAAGTATAATGAGGTGTTACGAGGGAAGTGTAGCAATGTGTTTGAAATGTTGCCAAAACAAAGTGGAATAGGCTTTGGCAAAGGGAAGCTACGTCTGCCGTTTCTGAATCTTATCTTGAGGTAAATTTATGGTACAGTCAAGCCCAAAAAAGGAAGAGACAGGAGGTGGAAGTAGAGTTTATTTAAATCTCAAGGTCACATTAATCTTCCTGACTACGTACAGCATCGGATAATTCTTGCTGTGTAATGTAGAATACCATTTGTATGGTTCAATTATCAATATATTCCTCCTGTTTATTAACAGCATTAAACGTTTCATACTTTCTGCTTAGTGAATCTTATGCATTCTTATGTTTATTGAGTATTTACTTATTCCTTCTTGTGCTTTAAAATGTCGGACGCTGACACCACGAATTGCAACGTTGCGCTTAAGATTTGGTTACAAATTACTACAGACTTGTCTATACTTACTAATAATCGTATCGCGTAATGTTGTAATCGTTGTTGTTGAATTTGTCTCCCAACTCTGTACACTCATGTTACAACTATGTAACGTTCTTAGAGTTCTACCATCTTATATATACTTCCCAATAATTGCATAATCTGTAGTGTTACGCTCCATCCATTTCCCCAACATCCTACTTTCTCGTCAATTTTGTAATCGTTGTTGTCAAGACTTGCCTCCCAACTCTGTACACTCATGTTACACCTATGTAACCTTCTTAGAGTTCTACCATCTCATATATACTTCCCAATAATTGCATAATCTGTAGTGTGACGCTCCATCCATTCCCCAACATCCTACTTTCTTGTCAATGTTGTAATCGTTGTTGTCAAAACTTGCCTCCCAACTCTGTACACTCATGTTACAACTATGTAACGTTCTTAGAGTTCTACCATCTTATATATACTTCCCAATAATTGCATAATCTGTAGTGTTACGCTCCATCCATTTCCCCAACATCCTACTTTCTCGTCAATTTTGTAATCGTTGTTGTCAAAACTTGCCTCCCAACTCTGTACACTCATGTTACACCTATGTAACCTTCTTAGAGTTCTGCCATCTCATATATATTTCCCAATAATTGCATAATCTGTAGTGTGACGCTCCATCCATTCCCCAACATCCTACTTTCTTGTCAATGTTGTAATCGTTGTTGTCAAAACTTGCCTCCCAACTCTGTACACTCATGTTACACCTATGTAACCTTCTTAGAGCTCTACTATCTCATATATACTTCCTAATAATTGCATAAACTGTTTGCAAGAAACCAAA
Source organism: Prosapia bicincta (assembly GCA_036971475.1). Taxonomy (NCBI): domain Eukaryota; kingdom Metazoa; phylum Arthropoda; class Insecta; order Hemiptera; family Cercopidae; genus Prosapia; species Prosapia bicincta. The sequence continues at coordinate 131,557,184 of JBAIZL010000001.1, forward strand.
ACAAGTTTATAAATTACTTTGGTTCCTGAGTGTCCTTCCTATTCATGCATATTGTCTATTCACTTAGAAGTGGTCCCCAAGACCCAAGGATGATCGTTTTAATAGTGTTAGAGTGTGAGAAGCAAAGTGTCGTCTTTAGCCTATATGCAATTATTATATTATAGATAATTTAAGATGTTTTAAAGATTTATGAAGTTCTAACAATGAAAGAATCATTGGTGTGTACTGCAACGGTCTGAGATACCGTGGCAAATAGGAAATAAATAATTTCCTGTTTTTTAGAAATAAAGTTGACTTTTAAATTAATCAAGTAGGGAGTTATACAAATAATAAAGAGTGGAAAACTAAATAATACCTTAAAAAGAATAATTAAGCTAAATTAAAAAATGTTATAAAATAAATTTGTAATAACTAACTAAATTTGAGCATCGGGAGTGAGGCGAAAACTTTCTAAGTGCTTAAAAAAGCTATCTTTAGAACCTAACCACGTAGAACTTTCATCGACATTTTAAAAGAACCAGAATAAGCCAGAATGAACATTAGAGAAAACAAAATTCAAAAAACTTAAGAAACAAAAAAGTTACAGTAGTTTAAATAAAATAGACATTTTTCAGTGTTCCAAAAATAATAATCAAACTCTGCAAGCTAAAACAGATTCGTTGCCCGACTTGCCTGTACAAGGAATAAATCGAGAGATAGCAAGCATTGCAGGCGGGGTGAGGTAGGTTAAATTCACCGCTATATATACTAGGTCTCTAAGACTTTAGAGACAGTCTGAAATAAATTTTTAACACGAGGTGCCGCGGAACGCTATGCTGGACCGCGAGTAGGACCGTCACCAGGCCAGATGGACCAAAATCTCAGCGCTTTCGACATCCAGGACTACCAAAGGATGAAGGCTCCAGACTCAGCCTCCAGGACGCTGGAATAGAGGGAAACCACCACCGACGAACCAGGGATGGCGACTTCCGATGTCCAAGGACCAGGGAATCCAGACGAGGGACTCCAAGGACCGGCAGGAACATCTTTGGCAAGTCATTTTCTTTATTCGATACCAGTCACGTCAAATTTAGTTAGTTAATTTTATTAAATTCAAACAAATCTGCAAGCTAAAACAATGACTTCACTCTTTATAAAATTTTAATAAATTGTATGCTAAATAAAATGAATTTATGTGATCAGAATATTTAAAATAATGAATATTAAACTTACGAAGGATTTTTGGCCATAAGCCATTTATTTTAAAGGAAATGAGAATTTTTCGAATATTATAAATTTAAAAATTAAATGTCATAAAATACGAATTTACCAATTCAATGTAGGAGATAAATTTTTATTATGTGTAATTTGGAAAATAATTTTATGTTTATGTCAATGTAATCAATCTATATGCAAATTATAAGTTTTTAAAGCATAAGAAACAACAAGTTACTTAGTGAATTGTTTTGTTAATATAATTGTGTTGTATTTAAAAGGATAAATTTTCTTTTTTATTAAAATAAATAGAATTAAATATCTTATAAAAATCAACAGTATTTGCATTTCATCCTGTGTCGAATAATTAATAAAAACTGTTTAGCTTTTTCCAACTAATATGAAAATGATTATTAAATCAGTAAACAAATTTAATTACATTTCATTAAATGATAATAGATAAAGCCTAATGTTTTTAAAGAGTTTCTCTCTACTAACTTCATGAGCTAGTCTAAAGATTAGTTGGTTTTTTGTATAAAAGTCCAGAGATTTATCTACTGGCAGATTGTGTTTGAAAGGACACAGGAGCCTTTTAAAATAGGTAATTTTAAACACAATCATATTTTGCACGTTCCCTTGCTGTCTCTGCAGATCATCATCAGGTGGTAAGACTCTGTGATTATTTTGTGTATTATTTTAAATGTGTTTCTTTCCAGCTGACTATTAAAATGACATGTGTGACTATACCTAGACCATACACAATTGATAAACTAATTTGGGAGAGTTTATACGTATTTTAAATAGTAGTCAGCGGGAATAGGCTTGTTGTGGGCTTGGCCCTACGAGCGGGAAACATACACTTAACTCAGGGAGTTTAGCACGGTTTTACAAGCAGGGTGATAAGCAGATTTTTTGTTGTTTATGAATAAGTTCTCTTGTAAACAATACAATTTTGGTATTCTGCAAGAAAGGATATAATAAACAGCAAACAGCGGCAGAGGATGGTGGGGGGGACGTTGCAGTACATTTGTATATTTGTCACAATGAAGTAGACTCGAGGATGATATTTAGAAAGAAAACCTCAAACTAAATAAAAAAAAACACAATACCTGATATCTTACTCCACCTTCTTTAGTTCGTCATGTAACCTTCCATTTCCCACTTTTTTTGAAATTTGATTAATTTGCTTCTCAGCAATGTATTATAACTGTCACGATCTTATTCATAAGAATGTTTCTTTTATTCACGAACAAACAATGAAGCAATCAGGATAACTGGACAGTATTATGGCAGACTCATCACAAAATTCTAGTAATGAGTTAGTTGTGATGAATTCATGTTGTATTAGTGAATAACCTTATTGTATCCCATATTATATATCTTAATACAACTGTGTGCATTAGGCATTGCTATATTTTATATGACGTCATACTGAGAGCTTGGAAAATATCCTTTCGGAATTGTTTTTCTAATGAAACTAATATGAACTTCAAATCGAGACAAAAACTTGTTAACCTACCACAATATAAATTCCCCAACGGTGCCTAAGTCAGCGTCCTTTATATATAATTTTGGAATCACTGTCAATCGATGATTTTATTTTCAGAATTTTCACAGCATCAGCGAGGACCTAATTAGGAGTATTTGTATTAAATAATCCACATCTGCATTGCTTACTCTCCTTTTAATATTGAGCCAGTCTTCAAATTAGTTTAGATATTATTCCTAAGTTTTAAAGTCAAGTACGATATGTGTACACGAAACTATCACGTTAACAGCTTTACTATAAAATCACGTGGTTGCCACCCGAGTGTCACTTTAGATTGTGGATATATAAATGATGGTTTGTTTTTAATCTCTAAAGGTTGAAAACATTTAAATAATTGAAAAAATATGGCACTCCGAATGTGTTGAAAGACGTTCAACATAATAGCCTATACTCACAATTTAGGGACATTTAAAGGACAAAGCAATTTTAACCCCTTAAAATGGAGCCTTCCTTCAGAAAACTTTATGTAAAAGCTAATAACAAATTGTAAATTTAATAACGTCCCGCAATTGCTGTAATGCGTTATTAAAGTAAATTGGTTGACAATTCAATGTGGCTTTAGAATGTAAATTCGTCATTGTAATAGTGATATTCGTTTTTGATAGTGAAAAAGTTTTAAACATTTTTTTCATGTGCAGAGACGTGGTAAGCAGGATGTGCTACAGATGTATAAATATTAAAAAAAATAAGTTAGCATCACCACTTAGGGCGTAGAGACGACGAGACAATTTTAACAATCACGTACTGGGTGTTGGAATGTGGTTGAAGTGTGCAACGTAGCGTATTATGTTGAATTACTCTTAGAAAATGAGAGGATATGGGTGTTCTGTAAACGTACAGTGAAAGAAATTGAAAGATTAATGTTCTAAAATAAATATTCATTCAGTAAGTTTAATTATTATTTTAATGGCTATCATAGATTGGATGCAGATTCAATTTAAAATTAATTTAGTTACTTCAATTTCTACCTGTTTTTTAGGCAAACGTAACTCCAAGTTAATTTATATTTAGTTCTTCTATGTTTCAAAACATATGTTAGTCTTTAATATTCTGTGACGTAACAAGATTATATTTTATGTATGTAGAACATTAAAGAAAACAGATTAGAATGTCTAAGTCAGTCACAGGTGACACCTAATTGCATTACAGCTTTACGTGTCCATACGTAACCATCTACTTCTCTCAACACTCGCCCCCCATGTGTTTTAAAATTATTCGTACTCTATACATCCAACGAGAGCAACGCCTTCTATATTTACAAAAAAAAACAAAGTCATTGGTATCCAGTATTCTTTACCCTGGTCACATGTTGCACGGATACGTATAAACGGAAATATGTAACAATGCCACCTGCTACCATACACGATATATCGATCCCCGAGGGTTTACTTTCGTTAACTTTAGTAATAAAGCCTAAACATATCGAAGTAGGAAATGAAGAATGGATATTTAGGTTGATTTACTTCCTGTCTGCAAGGTTGGAGCAATTTCCTCTTTGTTAGATTTGTGGTTTTGGAAAACGTTATTCATGGAAGATCTTAATAAATGAAGGATCGTCATGCAAATAGTACTGCTTCGTGTTATAGCATGGATGTTATGTTAACATTGGATGTGATACTTAATCTATGTGATTCATTCGGATACGCGAGGCTCGTTCATTCTCCACGTGAGAGAAAGGTACATATTTTTGTGTTTAAAGAATGTAAGCTACTTACCATTGCATAATAAATGCTGGGTAAGCTTGGCATCAGTAAACGCTTGAGGAAAACAAAGTCATTTACTTTAAACTTACATGTACCTTTACTTAACAAAGAGTTCTCCAGTTACAACCGTTAACGTGATTATAAATTATATATGTTACGGGTTGTATGGATAAAATATATATATTTAGGCTTTTTATATTTTAATGACTCTGATTTCTACGGAATTCTTTAATTGTATTTATTCAGAGAATTGTTTCAAGCATAACGTGTTCTTAGAATTGTAATAATTCTCGGTCCAGATTGGGTTCTGTGCAAAATTATAATATTCAGCCGTTTTAACTATTTTGAAAAAAATCCGTGAAGGTTATATTACTAATAGGTGCATTTTTGTTACAAAATATTAAATTAGAAATATAAAATAATTCAATTTCAGGAAATAAATTAGGTCAATGGGGCTTAGCGTAAGCCAAAACACAATAAACTATTCATTTCAATCTTTTTTACTACACATTCCTCAAATAAAATAGGCAATTGGGACGCCATTAAAATGGCTGAGGTCACAACTACAATGGCGTATAAGAGTATCAACAATAGAGGTATACACCCTTTTTCAAAATTATCATATAATAGTGATAATGAAAATTGTTGTCAAAATTTAATTGTAAATTGAGATAAATCAAACGGTAGTTAATTGTGTAGCGAATAAAAGGTTGACTAAAATTAGTAAGAATGAGTGAAAGTGAGCTAACATAACTGAAGCAAGACACATAATTAATAAGAAAATAGAAAGAACAAAGCAGACGGAAAAGAAATCAATCTTTATTTATATGTGGAAACAACAAGACTTTGATTAACTACATATATTAAATTTATACAGATTTACGACATAATAATAGAACAAACAAAGAATTTAGACTTTCGAAAATTATCTCATAGTGTGTTTCTTTTTCAGTAACGGTTCCTATTTGTTAACAATCGCTTCTCTGAATTTACTTGAGTTAACCACGACGCTTATCCCTGTGTACTCAAGTTATATACAAGTCAGCATAGCGTGGAGAGTACGAGTCACGTGACATGGCAACAAACCGCCCCTGCTAATCTAGAGGTATCATATTGCTCAAGGTGGCTTTAGGGGTTGTTTACGGGCAATGAATATTGAAATCACTCTTCCTCTCTATTGAGCCTTTACTCATGAATGTGCAAAGGTAAGCGAAAGCCACTCAACGGTTTACTCATCAAAAACTCGTGCTACACAAAGGAACGATGTAACTTTCGTTAACTTATTTTGATTATGAAATAAAGAAGGAAATTTGTTTCTGATATAAATATTATAAATGATTTACTATAGACTCTTAATGGACTTAAATCCAAAAATACAAGAATAGCCGAAAACATAGAAATTGATTTAAAGGAAAGCTAGGTGAAACTATCCCCACCTGATAGGAATGTTAAGATGAAGGGGAATAATAAAATGGTTGAGGGACTGACGTAACACTCTAGCCTGTGTAAGGAGAGATATCATTGTTCGTATTTACAGGAGTTCCTTGAACTAGTTCATACTGGTAGAACATTGGAATGTCGATTTGGGAAGGTTTTGTGGAAAGTTTAGGGCGTGGAAGTATATGTTGGCTTAAGGAATTGGGGTAGACCCATCACGTACTGCGTGAAGAAAACCTATACTTTGAGTGGATATGGGCGTGTGTGTCTGAGTTCTTGCTTCTAATGGAATTGCAGAGGGGTTTATTCAAAGACCTTAGGTCCTGGTCTAAGTACTAGGATCAGAGATGACAGAATGCATAAGGAAAAAGCGTTACAGGTAGTAAATGAGAAAATACTAATGCAACAATGGGTACGTGCTCATCGTTCAACAAGTCTTATTTTATGGAACCGTAGCGAAGGGTGGGCGGACCTGGGAAGGCCTAATGATGGTGTAGGGAGTTGTAAGTACTGAACTGGTTCTTCAGGAAATTACGTCAAGGAATTATCTTATCTTTTGAGATAAAGAGTGATGTAAATCCTTGTTTATTTGAGCTGTCGAGATAATTATTGAATACATATTAAGTCGGTTGTATATCGGGTCAAAGTTTTATTTATTTATTGTGGAGTTTCGGCAACTAATTTGTTGCCCTTATCAAGCCTGTACTGCAATGAAACAGAAAGTCCTTACATTTAACGTTTAAGTAAGTAATGTGAGAAATAAAACATCAAAACCCTACACTTTATCAAAGGCTTTGAGCTATATCTCTAGTTAACTAAACTATCAGCACTACATAGCGTCTTGAGATTAAAGAAAACAAATAAATCCACTGTCCTTGATCACTGCATAATCAAATCGCTTTCCATGTACCTGGATGAAAGTTCTATATTTTAAAAGTAGGATTATTGAGACTGTATTAGTTTTATTCCTCAACTGTACAGCTCATTAGTCTTTTCCTTCCCTCTCTAAAAGTGTTACTAAAGCTGAAAATGCAACTGTTTTAGTTTTATTCCTCAACTGCACAGGTCATTAGTCTTTTCCTTCCCTCTCTAAAAGTGTTACTAAAGCTGAAAATGTAAAACACCTCTTTATTACAGGAAACGCCACAAAACGTTATCTTTTTATTGCAATAGGTAAGAGAATGTTATTTGGAATATTGTGAGCATGCTGCACGTCATCGGAAAGCCGGGGCATTAAAACTTGAGCCAAACGCAGAGATGACGTGTTATTACTTTATCGGATCAGGGATCTCTCCTAATGTGCCACATTTACTTTACTTAGGAAGATTTCCCAGGTGACCAATGAGTGAAGGAATTGTAACAGAATATCGATCCTACCGCAGTAAGAATTCATTTCCTTTACTTACTCGGAACAAACAAAATAAAAAAGTGAAAATGGAGGCGCTTGACTGTAAAACAATATCTATTGAGCTTGAATAGTATATTACGTATTGAATAAAGTGCAGTAAATAATTATATGTTAAAAATTCTTCTTAAGAAGGGTTTTCACCGTCAAAAGAATCAAACTACCACCGAAAATTGAGAAACCTGATGATCTAGTACTGGTGAGTCCTGGAGATCTCCGGTTATCATGCAAACAAGAGTACCTAATTAGAAGGGATGGAGATTAAATCCTCAAAGTCACTTTGCACTTAGAAGAAAAATACTTTTACAATATTTCCTCCCAAAAATACATGGGACAAATAATATTGAATGACAAATAGTCATTGAAAGAAGAAGTTAACACAGAACTAAATAAATCCAAAAAGCGGTAAAATTAAAGAGTTTCCTACGGTTGTTAACAATGACAAAATGTGTCCCCATTTCTCAATTTAAAATCGCCCTTTCTAAGCTGAACGCCGTCCGGAAGTTTTGCTATTAAAAACTCAAGGCCATTTCCGGCCACTGTTTACCTTAGAGACAACTTTTGTCACAGACGGTACATAAAGTTTAAATGAGTTTGTTTCTCGTGAGTACCATATCAAACTGTTTGAGAAGCTTTCTTAATAACGGAACTGTAAGTTGCTATATAAATTCCCGCGGGCCATATTTAGTCGCAACGCCCTGAGCGTATTTATTGTACAATAGTGGAGGTTTGTGAGTAAATCTCAATGCTTCTTAAATTAAAAAAAAGAAAGATTTATATGAAATGAAAAGATACCAGTCATTAAATGTGCCGACTGACTGTGATCAGCTGACATTATATGAAGCCAATGTTTACTTTAGGCTACAATGTATGGAGATCTTTGTTCCTGCAGTGTTACAGTATTCAATAAATTCAGTATTTTTTGTATAATTTATTTACATAGGATGCTAAATAGTTACGGTGAATATAGACAATGGAGCTTTTTAGTGAAAAATAAGTACTAAACACTTATTTAGTCCCATGGGACATATCTTCCGAAACGGCCGTCCTCAACAAACAAAGTGCTACAAGTAAGTGCTAAGCAAGTCTTTTAAAACATATAAAAGTCTTTAGTGATTACTAGTAGCTCACGTGAAGATGGAATCAACAAATGGAAAAATAAGTATTAAAAATTAAAATTAAAATATTTTCTATGTTATACAATTTAACAGTCCCATGTCGTTGAAGAAGCTTTTATTCCAGTATGTGCCTCGTAATAAAACAACCAAAGCTCTAAACAAACTGGGATTGTCTTGTGGATGAGAAAATTGGAAATAGAGAGAACAATCAAAATCATTTATGCGATTTTTCGAGAAAACTCAAGAAAGAAACCAAAAGTATAAAACTGGCTAAACTATCAAAATTATTACGTACAGTAAAATATTTGAAAAATTCTCTGTGTTTTGCACCTTTATTGCGTTTTAACTAAAAAGAAGATGAATCCTCAACTCTCGAACAAAGGAATACAAAGAAAGGATTTAAACAACAAAAACCCCAACAGCTCATCCTCTACGTATTTGTTGACATTTCGTAAAACAAAATTAAACTTTTACAGTACTTACAATTTTTAAGTAAGGATATGTCCACCCTACCCTGGATATAAAACTCATTATTTTTCCTAAGCAGGAAATACTTATTAGTTTTTCCAATACAAGGTAAGATATGACGAAAATCAAATAAAATCTTTATATACGCTGGAAATTGTGACGTCCGCTTATTGCGAAAGAAACTGTATTTCAGTCGTTTAGAAAAAAAATGTATCTGATTCATTTTTAAATATAAATACCTTTCTTGTTCGTATTCTAAATTATAAAAAACCACTATTTCAGATAAAAAAGTTTTAAACTCGTTTTTCATTCACTAACATTAAGTTTATAATAATTGATTTTTAAAACAATTGATATTTTACAAATCATCTAGTTTTATTCGTATTTAGTTATTTTTTTAGTCCTTTTTATTTGTTAGGTGATCCGTCTCTAAATATTCTATTAGGTTTCATCTAGCTAGGTTCCTAAATCTATATTCAATAATTCTTTAGGAAAATAGGAAGATGGCACGGTGTCTGTAAGGAACAGATCTTTATTGGGGTAGTAAAAGCTGAAGTACAGAATTATAAAGAATAGTGAAACTGAATTTAAATATGATTTTAGGCACCCTTTCTGCTGGGAAAAGATGAGATACATTTGTCAACTTGTCATCAACGCAATAATATTACTTTATCTGAAGAGCACGGTATTTTCTGAAACCCCAGTTATTACAAAAATTCAGTTTCCCTTTTGGTTTCTAGTTAGCTCTGCCCGGTTTCTGCCTTCTATCTTCAGACTTCTCTACTAAAATAAAATACCATTTAACAAAAATATACCTTGAAATTATATCTTAAAAAAGTAATGCTTTTCTAATAATTTTGAGTGCTTTTCTTTTTCAGTCAGTAAAAAAATACGAAATTTAAAATTATCATATTTATGTATTTCTGAAAAATAACTTGGTGTAGACGTATATACGTATATACTTATATAAGTATGTATGGAATAGCGTTTAGTAAAAGCAGAATAAAATACTCAAATGTGGGGCGGTAACAAACTTTGGTAAGAATCTGAATGGGGTGTAAAAGCTTGGTTATATTAAGTATCTAGTATTTTATAGGCAATTGGTTTTGAACAATGATGCCACTCTGTTGAAACGTTAAAATACGGCATATTTAGTATATTTATTTCGAGGTTTTAGAGGTGATCTAACAGCTTGACTACTTTCTCCTAGGAAGAGTCGAAAATATTTGAAAATATAGAAAGGAATGAGGTAGGGACATGTCGTCATTTGTAAAAAAGTAGGAGGCTCACGTGTAAAGGGTTGCTACCTGAAGTAGATCTGCTCTCTTTTTGGTGTCACACAGAAGTATCCACCCGATCTCGTATAAAATATAAGCGTTTATCATAATAACATTGAGTGTGTATTAACGTGTAGTAAGCTTGGCTTTATGTCACTAACATTCGTCACAAATAGGCTTAACGTGATGTCACCAGCACTTGCGATGGTCTGGGCTTTATTTCTTGTGTAATTGGAAAAATATTGCATAGCAACAAGTTATACGTCTATGTGTAGAAAGCCATTGAGAACGGTTTCAGCACAGTCCAAGAGCTCGAATATTTCTCTTGTTTAAAATTTTTATAAATAAATGCAATTATTTCTAAATTCTTCTTTTTCTCTAAAAAAAATCTTTTATTTACTTAAATTATAATCTGCTCTAAATCTTTTCTGGATACGCTATTTCAATAACCTGTTACACTTTGCTTTAATGAGAATTTGAAAAAAAATATTGGTAGAAAAATAGATAATAATGAACACAAAATTTATATTTTTTACAGATAGGTAAGTAAAAAACATTTCTATCAAAACATATTTGTACATAAATTATGCAAAATCTAATGGCTATATAGATCTCAAATGTTAAAATTATATCTGAGCGTTCGGTTAGAGCCGTTCACCTTTGCGAGAAAACTGTTAAAGCACAGATGAACATGACGTCTTCGTTCCCTCTGACTTTATTGACCTTTTATGGTGCAATACCTGTGCAAAGTTACACGCTCGCACCAGCTCTCTCTTAGCTCACATCCTCTGCAGTAATTTGATAAATGTTGCTGAATAAGTATTTATATATAAAGTTTAAAGATAAGTGACTGCAGATAACGATATGCAAACAAAACACACTCCAGGGTCTGCAAATTTTGTCTTTAGCTAACAATAGAGTTTGTGTTATAAACATCGCCGAGTTTAGGAGCCTTGGCTCGTCTAGTTCTGCGCACGAGCAGTCACGGAAGCAACAAGAGCAATGGTTTTAGTACAGATGATCCTGACCTGATATGCGATATATATTATGGTTTGACTGTCGGTAAATTATAAGACCTTGTCCATAGCGTTCTTTGGACAACTAAAAGATCCTAATTGAGGTGTGCTTACGGTACAAAAAGTTTGTATATGTCGTTGTATAAGGTGATCATTATGATACTTCTCGAGTAATCACTTGATTCTACCTGCTTGTATTTTGTCGTTCTTCCCACAAGGGTAAACATTTCTTTATAACGTGTAGGTCAGCTATACGTACAGGTATATGCGCATTTAATGTCCTTCCTTGCCTTTATCCTATACCATAAGGCTTAAAGTTACCATTAATTAAAAACAAAAAAGTATTAACTGTAAGTATAGAGCTGTCTTAGGTCGTATCAGAACAACCGTATACGGCAGTAATAACATAAAGAAATAAAGTAGACAGACGGTAGACGCAAGGGTTGGAGAAAAACTTAAGCTGGGCAGATTGGTGTGGACTATTCACACCCCGTGTTATGTCATGGTCGTTATGAAACCTGACCGACGCGACATATTTGAGCGAAACACATTTGATTTGTAGGCCTATAAAAGTGGTAAAAGTTCAACTTGTATTAGCGTTGATTATTTTTCAATGAACGTTTTCAATATATGATAAATATATTTATTTTATAAACATACATAGTAATTAAAAAAAAATTAGGACATATTACAAGTTATCTCTGAAATGTTTCCAATATCCTGGGGTAAAACTCTACCAAAAGGATATCTGCAACCTTTCAAATGAAACATTACAGTGGCATTAAGGGATATATTATAAACGAGATTTTTAGAAGTAATACCACGCCGTGTTGTATTACTTTGTTTAGTTCGGTGGGGAAGGTACTTATCAGGTTACCTACATTAAATTATTGGCTACACATTAACATGCTACATGTCGAAAGGCCTATGTAGACAATGTAATCATAGACTTTACCTTGGAACGTGGAAGTAATTACCAATTGCGTAACTGTTAGTGTGATAGACGTTTATAACTTCTGATGATGTAACTTGTAAATATAACATCTTCATTTCACATTGACCGGAATGTTTTCTTATGTGTTATTTTTTGTTTAACAGTTTTTATAAATATTTATTGGAGTATTTACAAAGTTTATTGCTTAGCGTTTCCCATGTGGAACTCTGGGAAAAACAAAATCTGTCAACTTATCCTTTTCGAAACAGCCTCTAAACCAGCTGTATCCGGAATTACTCATTATAACAATGGCCACTGCCACAGCACCAAAACACGGTGGAATGATTGATCTGTTTTCTAAACAAAACCGTCACTCTGCCGCTGCCTGCTGAATGGTATATCCATTACTGAACCAATTCAATCTAAAACAACGAGCGGTTTTTGTGATACAACCTAAGGCAGAATTCATACGTCACGCAGTCACAGATTTGTGGATATAGCAACACATTTTAAAACCCTATTTTTAAGAACAAACCGTCATCTAGTTTGGACAAATTATAAAACTTCCCATTTGTTGTTATATATTGTTTTCTTTTCTTAAAATATTATTTACATTTAGCAAAACGTTATAATTTTTTGAAATTCTGTTTTCCTTTATTAATAAATCAATCCTCTTTTAAGAATAAATAATTATATTCTGTCCTTTTTATTATAAAATTATGTAATCGTCCTATGTATATAAATATATATTTATTAAAGAAAAACATTTCACCACCAAGAATGTTTCATTACATTTCGTATAAATCTTTTCATCTGTTTACTGTAATTGTGAAAATGTGTCTGCTACAAGAAATATGGAAATATGGAAATTTGGAAATATGTTACGACAAGAACAAATTTGTCAGTACTCGATTACCCAACAATTGAAGCTTCTATTCGTATGGCTTCCAACAAAATTATATAAAACATTGTTATTTATGAAACGTGTATGTTGAATTAATATATAACAAGCTAACTGTTTATTTTCTCGAAAAATTTAATTCAATATATTCTCACTTATATACACACCCACACAAACATTAAGGAAGGAACTAAATATATTTAGCTTTAATCTCAGAGCATTAGTTTTTGTAGACAAGTTCTAAATCTTTGCTTCGTTCCCAACATTTTTATCTCGACCCTTTCAACGTTTTCCACACTATAGCTGCAGAATAAAGTTTTGACAGAGACTGATATCGTGTATTGTATTGTACTTCATTGCTCCACTTAGTGTAATTTAAGTGGAAAGCATTATCTATTGTTAAGTTGCTTAAATGACAAGTAAAGTGCATTGCTCCTTATCCGTAACTGCAAAGGGACACTGGACATACTTAGTCCCAACATTGTCAGGTTTATGCCTGGTATTAATGATCCCCAAAGTTTGCATGTCGTTTAGAAATCGTGTATAAGCGAATTAGCTGATAATTGTGTGACGGAAATTTAGTATGGTTTGAGTGAAAACTTCATGAGGCGCACCTAGGTCAAAGTATGAGTTCGTGTCAGGCAAAGTTCCTCACGCATAAGGATCTAAAGGATCAGTCCTCCTGTCAGCTGACTTTCATAAGTCTTTTATAACAGACTTTTATAACAGCAAATATTGGTTTATTTGTGTTGATGTATACATCGCTGTTAACAATCAGTATACTGTTATTTTTAGCATATATGTGTGGTGGCAATAAGATTAAAAGTTAATATGAATAATCAATATTTGTATAAGAACCATGTTTCCCTTTTGTATAGTTATTCTAATTGTAATTGCTACATTTTCCATCAATACTCTGTTAAAATACCATTTACTTTGTACTATTAGCTACATCTATTAGGCTGACTCTTGAGCAAGTATAGGAGGCCGCAATCAACACTGTAGGAAAACTAGAAATATTTTTCGCGATCTCTGAATAGAAAATAAGGAAGTGGATATTTTTCAATACTTTGCAACGTTTTATTCAGCCCGCCTTATAACTCCCCATAATGCAAAAATAAAATGAATAATTTCATTGCATTCCGTCACGCAGTGGGATTGCAACATATAGGGTGACTTATTTTTCTATGAAATGATAAAAATTCTTAAGTAATTGTTTAAGATCAGAATGGACATTCGACACTAAGATCAAATTTTACCCCTTAATGAGTTGACCATTTTTTCCAACTTGAATCATTAGCGAATTTATTAATATACCTTTAGACTTTTAGAAGAAAAAAAAATCGATAAAGTTTTGTCGCATTACTTATGAGGTATCAAGTGTTATGAGGTCCCGCAGCCTCACCATATATCCTGCGCTGAGCTTGGCTCATACTCGAAGTATGTGACGCAACCTTTTCATCGTAGTTAAATGGTTCTACAACTGTAATTAAATGAACATCAGGCTTTCATCTATTTTATGTCTATGGAGTAATTGTTTAACCTCTCTCTCTAACAATCCTCTTCAGAACGGTAAACATTAAAACGATCAACTCTAAATCTCACTACACATTAGTTTATTAAAACGAACTCATTAGTTTATTTAAAAAACTAGTCTCAGTGAGTAGTAGGCGACACCGTTGTCAAAAATAGTCTGTTTGTTTTATTAAACTAGTGTTTTTTTTAATAAACTAATGTGTTGTAAAATTTAGAGTTGACTGTTTTAACTTTTACCGTTGTGAGATGTTCTCACTAGCAAAGCTCTAATTAACCTAATACTCTTAAGGTTTTAAAGGTGAAAAAAGTGGCCTCCAGATGCTTCATGTCCTAACCAAATTCCTGAAGCGAGTTAGCCAACAATTGATGCCTTTCAGCTTGTGTGTATAGCAGAGCCATTGACCTAATCACCTTTATATACATTTGCTCACTAAATCAGCTGTTTTAGTAACCACAGTATTACTACGCATAGGTTTGTGAATATTTTACTTTAAGATGTATGTTAGTAAAGGAAACTAATACTGCATGAATCCAAGAAAAGTAACGGTAATGGTAAAAGTAAAATATAAGATACATTCTTGAAAGTTAGTTTTACCTTAATAGATTCCTGGAATGAGATAAAATATTCATATAAAACATGTATAAATATTTCTTCATATATATTCTAAAGAGGAAAAAGTAGTATAAAACTCGCATTTGTATTCCCACGGTGAATAAGGCAAAACAGACTATTCTACCTTCCTTATTACGGAAGCAGAAAGCATCAACTTGAATGTCCCTGAAGGCATGCTCAAGGTCGTACTACACATGGTTCTCTAGATGTCGTTATGTATGATATTGCTTTCCTATAGTAAAGCGACGTCTAAATATAATTATTGATTTTCATTTTATACTTTTTAAGCAGAAACGGTATCTTTAGGTTGTAGACAACCTTGATATTACAAGAAACATATCTACATCTGATAATGTATAATAATACAGTAACACGGGAAAAATAATGCATGCCCGGTCCTTGTAACCAAACTCACACACACACACAGACACACAGACACACACACATGCAAACACAATGTTTTAATGTATCATTATAAAACAGAGCACTATGTTGAGGCAGAATATTTTAATTTGGGAAGATATACTGTGATATATTTGCATAGCGTCAGTAAGGTTAAGGGTTGTTTAAAAATAACTATAATGTTACTCAACATTATACAATTAGTAGGAGACAGCTTTATAAACATTACAAAGTTTAGGGAATCACTCATAGATATGTACCAGCAAGTATGTGATGCGTATTGGTGATAATGCAGCTTGAGTGTTTCGAGTTACGCGAATTAGTTGTGTTTAGCTACGAAAACATTTGAGCAAATGGAAGGATTTGCAATTGTATGAAGAAGTGATATAGAGACATAACTCCTGGTGCGTTAGGTGGGCAAAGATCATATAAAACGTTACAGGGTTGAATCTTTCAGTTAGATGTACTCCGTGTTAAGGTGCACAGACTTAGATGTACACCGTGTCTCCCTACCCGCTGGCCCTGGCTATCACCTTACTCAGAGGATGTGAACTCTACATCTGTCTTGTATGTTTTATTAGTTGCACTCTTCAATCATTGTCATCTCTGAGGAATCTGAGTTTGCTGTGTGAAATTATTTTCTTTATAAATTTCGGTCCGTCTTGTCTTATAAACAAAATGGAACCGCCATAATCTTGCATTTTGCAATATATTTTAGTTAAACTAAAAGAAGTTCTGTTACAGAATGTTGCTACATTTTATACACTTAAGTAATATTTAAAAGTGACCGCTATGAGGACTTGTCCTATTTTTTTTGACGAAGCTATAAGCAGAATCGTATTGGATATTATAATGTGGGCACGGAAAGAAACATGTCACACCTATAAATTGGTTAGGAATCATCAAAACAGAGGGAGTTTAAAATTACTTCGTTTAGATACAAAACCATTTGATTAAATTGAATAATTTAAAATTGTAAGAAGAAATAAAGTAGCTACATGGATTCTCTTCCTGCGGTGTTACAGAATCCAAGTGAAGGATTGTATTATTCAATGAGACCTACCGTAAAGGGTTTCCGATAGCTAATCCAATATTCACAAGATGCCAACTAAAAAAGTTGTTACTAATTTTTTCTGATATGTAGAGGTTGCTATGTGAACGCATTATCTCACATGTTTAAACCACGATGCCTTGCCACTATATTACCTCCGTTTGCCCTGTCTCGCATTGAAGAATAGATTGTATGAATCATGTTTGGTGTGATACGCCCAAGGTAAATGTGGCAATATACTAGCTTACATTAAGAGGATGCTGCTGTAAAACTGTAATATATTTTAAACTTTTAAATAGTATTATAAACAGTTCATAGCGCTGTCACAAAATCTGGAAGTAATACAGTTTTCCTAGCAGTGAAACTAATTATTGCCTTGACACACCACCTACTAGCGTTGTCTGTTTTGCCTTGACACACCACCTACTAGCGTTGTCTGTTTTGCCTTGACACACCACCTACTAGCATTGTCTGTTTAAATTAGCGTTAAATTAAGTCGGCCCCAATGCGTCGTGCCACACATTCTAGTAAGCCCCACTTTACTAACTCTTTAACTAATTGTTTTTGCATGCATCAGGTGTTGGATCCATCACGACCGTAACACCATAGATAATCCCGTCAGTGTTTAGACTTTAATGTGTATTTAATCCCTAAGCCCGATCTCATTAAAGGTGCCTAACTGAGCAAACGCTTTTACTTGAGCTTTGTAATTTTTATTATGAATATTTATGACATAATAATGGCTTAAGAGTTATCCCGATTAAAATTTTAATAAGGCGTTTTGTGTTTGGGAAGAGTGTTGGTCAAAAACGAAGTAAAGGAGGCGGGGTTAGGATTCAGTTTTAAAAAATAACTTCTGGTTTTTTATCAGAAGTCTGAAAACTGAAATATGATTATACGAGACACTATTTCTATACAGCCTACTGAATTTCTTTAGTAAAGCAAGAACTCTAGCTTTGTATCGTAAATGTATGGACAATAGACATAAGCCATGGATGGCTAAAGCTGAAAGATGAAGTACTAGTTACTACAAACGTCGTTTTGGACAGGAAAAGGAAATTTAAAAATTGACAAAAGCTGGTATTTAATTACAAACAATCGTTACGACGTGTAAACGATACTGATCTTTTAACGATACTGCAGTGACGTCTGACTTTCCCTCATGAAAAACACATTATTGTAACTAATAATTATTGAGTCTCTAATTTGGGGAACCTCATTAACGCCTTCATTCTCTCTCGAATGAATTGAGAAATATAGGAGATATTTGAAGAAGCACCCCTTGTAACTCCATCGATATGTAATAGACTTACTGGAAAATAACCAACAGTGATCAGTCCAAAGGCCTATTTCCTTACAATAGAGTCAATCTTTCCCGCTGTAGAATAAGAGCAGTCACTTGACGCTGACTGAAAATTCCAAGTTGCACTTAACATTCAGTTACATATTAGCACAAACTAGAGTTGGAAGATCAGAGGTATTTATCTTACAAGTATTTGCGTACGTTGGAATTACAATATTAGATACCGATCTAGCTTATGGTGATCAATGTTTCGCCTAAACTGTTCTGGTTTAGTAATTAACTGGGAAATTTACTAAATCTTTCATCCATAACAAAATTCAAGCAAAACTTATAATGGGGTGTTACGAGGAAAGTGTAACAATGTTTTTGAAATGTTGCCAAAACTAAGTGGAATAGGCTTTTGTAAAGGGAAGCTACGTCTGCGATTTTTTCCCTTTCTGAATCTTATCTTGAGATAGATTTATGGTAGAGTCACGCCCAAAAAAAGGAAGACAGGAGGTGGAAGTAGAGTTTACTTAAATCTCAAGGTCACATTAATCTTCCTGACTACGTACAACATCGGATAATTCTTGCTGTGTAATGTAGAATACCATTTGTATGGTTCAATTATCAATATGTTCCTCCTGTTTATTAACAGCATTAAACGTTTCATACTTTCTGCTTAGTGAATCTTATGCATTCTTATGTTTATTGAGTATTTACTTATTCCTTCTTGTGCTTTAGAATGTCGGACGCTGACACCACGAATTGCAACGTTGCGCTTAAGATTTGGTTACAAATTACTACAGACTTGTCTATACTTACTAATAATCGTATCGCGTATGCTGGGATGGAGTTAGAGGGAAACCACGACTAAACGAGGCGAACAGAATAGCTTAAATTAACAAAGTTTACGCGACAAGTGTTTGCCTAACAAGTATCTGCGTACACAGGATTAATATTATTTGATTACCACCAGGTTCACGGCGGTCAAATGCCTTGCTCTTGTAGGATTGGTTAATTACTTTATCGCTAGATATTTAATCATTTTTAGTCGTTAATATGTATTACAGCTTAAATACCAGTGTTTTAGGTCAGTTTTAAGAAGTATAAAATAAAATTGGAGAATGTATATGTGAATACGACTACCCATTAAATGTTAAATTGTGCTTACAAAGATATGCTAGGAAAGCTGTCCGCAGTATCGGATAAAATATTTATATAAACCTGTCATGGCGAGATACAAGTTAAGAGTAACAGGTGTACGCTTTAGGAAAGAAACGAAGGGCGATTTTTGTCCTTACTAGCTCGTATTACTTAAAATACGATTACAGTATGACCGGTACCAAAAAGGAGAGCCTAAAACGTCTGAGAGAGCTGATTTTAAATCTCAGTGCGAAAAGCTTCCTCTTGACTTTTTACATCTGATAATTTTTTTTTTCATACTTAAAACAACAAGTTGAACGTGTCCACTTTAGGATTATATGTTTCCTGATAACAATATATACTGTTCATGACTATACAGGGCATCGGGTTATCCCTGCTGCTCCTTTAGAGCACCAAATGGTTCATACTTATAGGGTTTCAAGTTAGAATTTCAATATCGAATTAACAGACACTTCATCTCTCTGAAATCCGTCATTACGAATATTTATATTAGTACTGTACATATCTTCTGATATTACAGCTACTCTAGAATAGAAGCTTATATCCCGAAGAGTGTTTTTGTGTTTGCATATCCAGTGTACACCTCCATATTCTTAGCTGTCTGTCCTCTAATTAAGTTTATGCACGCGACTTTCCTGTCATACAATAACAATAGAAATCGGTAAAATTCTGAAGTATAACATTTTACTTACACTTTTAGAATGTTTTAAACTTTCCTATAGTAGCACTTACTTTGCTTGTTGAGGACGGCCGTTTCGGGAGATGTATTACGGTCTGAGTTGACAAAGGGACTCATCTCCCGAAACGGCCGTCCTCAACAAGCAAAGTAAGTGCTAATATAGGCAAGTTTAAAACATTCTAAAAGTGTAAGTGATTACTAGTAGCTCACGTGAAGATGGAATCAACAAATGTTAACATTTTAGTACATTGATCTAGGTATAAAAATAGATAAAATATACATTCTTGTTTAGATTTATAATTGAAACCCCTAACACGTGTTCAGAAGGCTTAGAGTCGTATTTATGATTGCTTTATATTACCCGTACATGAGTTCCCCTTCTCTTGATAACCAGTGTATAATAATGTCAGCCATAACTCTCTGGAAATCTAGGGTTAGGTTCTGTTACGTAGAAGCAACTGTTTGTGCGTGGTAAGTACTTGTATTACAGTGCGCTATGAATCTCTCTCAATAATATAATACGACTTTAAAGTCTTGCATATTGTTGATAATGATATACACCCTAATGACTGTGGAATGTAACACGTGTTTACGGATAGTTTATTGTAGATGTTATTGTTTTATCCATCTATAAAACATTTCCGGTCATTACAACCATCCTTAAGAAAACTAAAAAGCACAATGTATCGAAAATTCAACTTTAAATAACATTAAAATTTATAATCCTAAGCTCAAAATGAACTAAATTATAAAAAATGAGAACACAATAACGCAAATTGAAATAAGCTAAATTGTAGTAAATACCGAACTTTTTATAACACAATATATAGTTCATAACCAAAATCGTCTTCACATCCTAAAATTATTATTGATCATATTTTAGATTAGGTTTATTTAAAGATTTTACACATTTATTAACTGATGAGCGATTTATTATTGATTCCGTTTTCAACAAAGCTTATATTTCCATGGAGTTTCCACATTCTACTACTTCTTTGTATAAAGTAAATATGTGAAGTATAAATATCTATTATGTGCACATTTCTAATAACACTTTTAATTAAATCCCATATTTAGCCTATAGGCAGTTACTCATAGTAACTGTAAATTATGTATTATTGTAATTTTAGTAAAACAAAAACTATTTTCCTCATTAAAATATCTTTTGTGATGTCTACAATGTACAAAGAGACCAACAGCTTACGCTTTACCACAAAAAAAAAAACCTAGGGGATAACCTATGCGGGATAATGCAGGGGCACAACTGAGGAGGAGTATTCGGTGCTTGAAAACGGAGAAAAGTTGTCTGGCGTGGTCAGGGCCGCTTTCCTTGAGCAGCTCTTCCTTTCTATAGAGCGATAAACATTTACTCGCATCTTAAATCAATACAGGAAGAAATGTACAAGTTCTGTTTACTTTAACCAGGTTGTTTCAAAAAATAGAAATTAACTGTCCATAAGCCTCTCTGGCTTGTCTCCAGATTCTGTGTAAAACGTCAAACACAAGAAAAACTGATTTTATATAATTATCTTGACTTTACTAATAATATATTATAAAACATTATTTTTAACCAAGTAAAAATCTTGATTAAAGAAAATACTTCATGAAATGCTGAATCCTTTTGAAAAGGTCGTTTCACTAGAGAAGTTAAGCTGCTACATATAATAATTTCGTTTTTTACGAAGTTTGACAAAGCAATTTATAATAATACTAAAAACTATTAAAGTAAAATTTACCAAGATTATACGAATTAATTAAAATATATCTATTTAACTGAATGAAAATCTTTTTGCCTTCCCTAGGAAACTAAAAATGTCTGTTTCCTCAAAGTTTACTAATGCTATTGTTTCTGAATTATATTCTACTGAACTCTACAAAGTGGGGGCGCCAGTTAATCAAATTAATGTTTCTAAAGCAATATTCACCCCCTAACTCGGGCTTAAAACTCACTAACTCAACTAAGGGATGATTTGGGAGCATAATTTTCGCCCCTTACGACCTGAGCTATTCACTGTGACAAGTGAGATCGATTGCTTTTAATGGAGTTATGGTGACCCGTCCTATCTAGAAGCTCAAGTGGTAAAAATTAGTTCATTTACTTAACAGAGTTTTAAAAAACGTGCTTGCCTGTTCTGGATTAGGAAAAGGTTTAAATATATATATTTATATTGCTCTTATCTTTTTACTTTTTGTAACTATACATTTTTATTAATCTGAGAGTAATTTATTTGCCGTAAAGTGAAACTTCTCTAAAACCTATTCTGCTATGAATATTTGACATTCGATATTAGCGAAAATAATAACTCTATTAAACATCATTGTAACTGGAAAATAATAAAATACTGAAATAATGAAGTTTATTTTAGTTTTAAGTTCTTTCACGGTATCTACTCTTCTGTCACTACTCCATACCAACTTCAGACTTTGTTTCACTCAAGGTTCCTTACCAATTTGGTGTGCGCTCCTTACCAATCCAATTATTTTCTTTATACATACGGTGTCTGTTCCATACTCTTCATTCCTTACTCTACCGGTGTCCGTTCATTAGGCTTTGTTCCTTACCATTACTTTTCCTTTCTCTACCGGTTTCTGTTCCTTATATGTCGTTGCCTACCAATCGCATTATAATTCCTTATTATACTGGTTTCCGTTTCTTATATTTCATATCTTACCAATCAAATTATTTTTTCATACTCTTACAGTGTCTGTTCCTTACTCTTCATTCCTTACTAATAGCATTCCTTACTCTACCGGGGTTCTTTCCTTAGCCTTTGTTCCTTACCATTACTTTTCCTTACTCTCCCGGTTTCTATTCCTTATACGTCTTTCTTTACCAATTCCACTATCTTTTTTTACTCTGACGAAAGATTGTTTCTTACAAATAACAACCCTTATTCTACATGTGTCCGTTCCTTACTCTTCATTCCTTTCTAATCCCATTATTTAATCTTTTATCTTACGGTGTCTGTATCTTACTCTTCTTTCCTTACCAATAGCATTCCTTACTCTACCGGGGTTCGCTCCTTAGCCTTTGTTCCTTACCATTACTTTTCCTTACTTTACAGATTTCTGTTCCTTAGACGTATTTCTTTACTAATCCCATTATTTTTTCTTACTCTGACGCAGTTTGTTTCTTACATCCATTTTTCTACCGGTGTCCGTTCCTAACTCTTCATTCCTTTCTAATCCCACTATATTTCTTTAATCTTACGGTGTCTGTACCTTACTCATCTTTCCTTACCAATAACTTTCCTTACTCTTACGGTGTGTTTTCTTTACTCTTCATTCCTTTTCAATCCCATTTTTTTTCTTACTCTGACGCAGTTTGTTTCTTACAAATAACGTCCCTTTTTTAAACACTCTCAGGTTGCTTGGGGCTTGTGGGAGACAGTAGGCTTATGTTGATATTCTTCGACCGACCGGAGGAGGAGAGAAAACCTTTAACATTCCCTCCTTTAAATTTTGGAAAGAAATAATAGCTTTTAGGAATAACAAAGAGAGCCTCTCTTTAGCTCTATGATTCCAAATCTAATTATTACCCATAGGTTTAGAATAATGTTAACATATTCAACATGATTCATAATTCTTAGAGTTTAAGTATTATTATTCTATGTTGTTGACCATGGATGTAAAGGAGAATCGCTAAACAAGTAAACACACTCTCGGGGTGCTTGAGGTTTGTGGGAGACAAAAGGCTTAGAAGTTTAGTTAGTTTGTTGAAACTCTTCGACCAACCGGAGGAGGAGAGAAAACCTTTACCATTCCCTAAAGTTTGGAAAGAAATAATAGGTTTTAGGAATAACAGAGTCTCTCCTTAGCTCTATAATAACAGTCTTATTCTTCCTAAAAGCAAAGACCTGAGTATTATTTAAAACAATATTGTTCAAATTATAATAAAATTCTTTAAATTGTGTCTTAAATTTTATATTTGCACTTACAACTTTTCGTAAAACATTTACACATTTAGTAAAGATTTTTTATTTCTGTATTGTGTACAGATGTAGAACGTTTTCCAGTGTTAGTTGCTTATATTTCTATTGGATTTATTGGTGCTTCTGCCCTTAGCGCATGGGTGTGAACAGGCGAGGGAAGAACTTTGCGTTTTTATCAGGAAAGGGCTGCGACAGTATCATATCGTGCTCCACTGAACTTATCGGCAATTCGTTCTGTAATCAGAAACATTGGCTTGCGTTTGCAGTGGCATTGTGACACCCGTTTTAAATTACAGAAACGTTAAAACAAAGATAAAGTACGAACACGGGATAGGATTTAGTACAATTATAAAACTCCAAGATTGGAAATAGACTTTTGTTAAATAAAGTGTTATTGAGTTAAAAATTCGCCAGTTACTTTTTTTCTGTTTCCTGAATTAATTAATACTCACGCTTTCGGTATTAACTTGGCATAAGTTGAAATTTATTTTAAAATATTCCATTAAAATTCGTTTTAAATTTATTTGATTGATTATACGAATGCTTCTTCTTATCATATTATTATTAACAAATAGTTCTTATTTTGTGTTAAATTCTGTTTCAATTCTTCCTATTAGTTCATAATCTCCCTAAGTATATACATATATATTTCGTTCATATTTTTAATCGTTAATAAATTGCTTTTTATTTATCCACTCAGGTTCAAATAGATTTTTTTAACTTATTAAATTTAATAATGAATTAATTTTTGTTTTTTTATGGGAGACAAATTTATAAAAGGGACAAGGTATGAAATATAGTTATTTCGTCCCATTTAAATTAAAAAACGTGAGAAACATATGATTTCATAAAACAGCTGATTTTATGTTATAGGTTATGTGGTATAACAGCTAATTTAATGCATATTCTTTGTTGACCTAAGCAGGAAATGACTTAGCAAAATTGTTTATATTACTTGTTAATATTATAGAAACATTTTATCTGCGCTATTTATGTTATAAATTACGACCATACATTTTATTTAAAACCAGATCTTATGCTGCATATTTTATACAAACTAATAATATATACTGTGAAAGAGTATTACTGAAATAATAATAGTGAAAATAACACAAAATGTTTGTATTAGGAACTTATTTGATTATCTTTTATGTTACAAATAGACTGCGAGAGTTATATTTCGAGTTATTATAAACAATTACAAAGATTAGTTAGTAGCTAAAACAGTCTATTTAAACTTATGACGTCATTAGATTTAATTGAATGACAACTCCAGTTGTATGTTTTGGCCATGTTAAGTCGTTCAGGAGGAGGGGCTTGCAGAGTTTCTAAACACGACGTTAGCTAACTTTATAATGTCCATTAGACCGGTTTGTAGTCGCCCGTGTAAATTCCATGGTAACACTTACATTAGACAATATTACTAAGTTAATTCTCTATAATTCTTCGCGTTGAACCTAACAGATAGAATCGAAAAACTTGAGATTTTTGGGGAAAAACCTCCTACGGAAGAATTGTTTGTTGTTGTTTTTAAACGCCCAGACATTATGTTTAATATAGTTTACAAAGGTTAGGATAGGATTGCGAACACAGGTAGTTTTAAGGTAACGACATAAAACCCCTTGTTAAGGGGCTTTAAATAAGCGTTACACATCCTTGTATGAGGAAGGATATGCAAGAATAGATGGAGCCAATGGAGAATGAGGAATGTCATAGGGATCTCTTAGCACTAGGTATAGCAGAACATTATGGTACCACGTGACGTCACTTACCTGATGTAAACCTCCACTCAACCAGCGCGAAGAAAAGCCTCACCTTACTAGACACCACCTAAAGAAAATTACATAGAGAAACATCAAAATTACATCCTGATTAGGCGTTGAGAAAATATTTTAACTGGTTTATTCAGTGAATTGTTACATATTCGTTAAGGAAATATTTAATGCACTCTGGTTTACAATTAATACCCAACAGGATTAGATATGAAGCCTTGTGGAGGCGTGGGTTAAACACACTAAGCAGTTGCAATAACACTTCCCTTAATCGACTTACTAAATGCAGCACCAAATGCGCTCTTATGCTAAGGTTATTATAATAAATGTAGGTGGCAATAAACCATTAATAAAACTATCTCTCAATTGATGGTTTCAGACTATTACACATGTCATTTGCTTTCTTAGGCGATGAAATGACAATGCGGTCGTGCTTTGTAAAAGAAAGTAAAAATGAAAAGAAAGAAGGTGAAACAGAAGGGTGTGGCAAAGGAGGACCTAGCCTTTTGGCTCTCATCTTCTTTGCCAAAGAACACAATTGTAGCCATATTGTTAGGATGTCTACAGTCCAGAATGGGAAACCTCAGCCTCCACGATGCCAACTTCAAACTCTTGATTCTCTCCCGGGTGACTAGCGTCACGACCCGTGGTACCAGTATGTAAGAGTCTTTGACCTTGCGACACCAACCCGCCACTGGGACGAAACGAGCGCCAACTAGTGGCAGCGGTTCGACCGCTTTTCCAGAACAAATCGAGACCAGTAGAACCTTCCAAACAGCCAGGTTTCTACGTACATCTATACCCAGTCTGATTAGTTCCATCCAGGTAGGGAATGAGATGACAATTTATTGGTATATTTAACAAGGATTCGAGGTGGGTTCTACCAAGGCACAACGAACGCAATCTTTTCCAGTTTATTAACTGCGACCAAAGTGGTTATTTATATGAACATAATAGGTCAAAAGTACTGGAAATACACAAAGCCTGTAATCGCGATTCGTAAGAACCTTTGGCAACCCTCAAAACAGGCTGTAATGGATGGGATACCCTACAAGGTTATTTCGCCATGTCTTCTTCCTATGTAACTGTAAATAGCTTATAAGTTTGTAAGCTTTGCCAAATATAAATAGGTAATATGAATATATACCAAAAATTTCAGAATTGGTAGTATTTCTTTCTTATTATATGGCTGTCCAGTTGTGTAAATTAATAAATGCAATACATTTTAACTTACTAATAATATACAATGCAGAAAAGAACACAACTTAATACAATTAAAAAACTGTAAAGGTATCAAATAATTTGATAAAAAATATGATATTTCTTAATATATAATTAATTGCATTTTAAAATGATTTACCATAGCCTCCAAATAACCTCTAACTATAAACATGTTTGTCTTTTGAAAAACTTTGAAACACTTCGTCCATCTCACTTTACTCACGTTACAGTTTAACTACCTGTTCATTGAATACTGTTAAACATGTCTTATTCTGTGAACAAAGATATATTCTTCAACATAGCAAAACTCTATTTTATAACAGTGGAAACCTGAATCATAGATACGTAAATTATATAATCTATGAGCAAAATATTCTGTGACAGAGAGTTATTAATGTGGAATGCTGTCGGGGCAGACATTCACTGTAATTAATGTTAGTTACCGATAATTGTTAATTGTGTAATAGATTATGCAAGCTTTGAGGTTATGTGCCACTGATTACACTGTTACAATCTGTTACAAACAGAGCAAATCTTCGTTATACTAAGTTTGCGGTTGAAAATACAAAAAACACAATCTCCTAAAAAACATCAAAGGATCTTGTAATTGATTTAAACAAATCTCTAAGATTCAAATTACATCTAAACAAAGTTGGATACTGCTGTTAAGGTTAGTCTTGTTTCACGGTCGGCTTTCGTTAATCATCGGGGCAATTCGGTAGAGATGAATCGTGTTCGTATGAAAGCTGTAGAGATTTGAAGAGGGGGAAATTGTATCGCATTTTCGATAGAATTCCTAAATGATGACGTCAAACTCTACCGATTCACTTCCGGGAAATTTATTTTTATATTCTGTGCATTTGTAAGAAGTTACTTTTTACAAGAAATACAATTTGGAAGCAGAATTGTATACATGTCTAATGTGACATTTCCTTAGGAATATACTGTCCTACAAGAGATGTAGGAAATCTTAGAAAATCTTTCTTGGATGAAAACCGTTAACTTGTTTTCCTTGTAGTTTGACGATTACCTATTGGGAATCATGTTCGTTGAAATAATTAGAAACAAAATACGTGAATATTGTATGAAAAAAGAGGGATGAAACGTAATTAAATCGAAGCCCAAAAACTTGCCAGAAAGGCGTAAGGTAAGTCCAGTTACTACACAATTTCTCGGTACAACTAAGTCGATGACGTAACGTTCTTACGGATTTACCTCCATTGAAGGTTTTGTATATGCTTCGGATTAATAAGTTATACTTTATTATGACATACAATTTGGGAGGCCAGAATTGTATAGACATATTTCGGGCTTCAGACCTTTAGAAATGTATTGCCCTCAGCATGGTCAAGTATAAAATAGGTCTTTAGAAATAATGATTTACATTTCTTCATTGTAAAATAACAATTTGGTTTCTTGTTAAAAGTTTGACGACTAAAAATATAACAAGTGAGGATATTATGAAAGTGGAGGGAAGAAACGGATTGAAATCTAAGCCCAAAAACTTCGCCTCCGATTCGCCTTAACGGGAAGTTGATATTAAAAGTAATTTGCTGTTTAACGATACACGGCAAAGCTTTCACTGCGTAACTTAATTCCTTATCTCGGCGTTGTTTATCCCACAAACTTTGTTATTAGCTAAAGGCAAAGCTTCCAGTCCCAGGAGTGTGTTTTGTTGCAGCAATCTGCATTTTGCATCTTCAGACTTTTGTCGTTAAGCCTTAAATTAATTAGACTCATACAGCTTCTAACTGTATAGTGGTATATATTCCCATGTAATGAGAAAATTGAAAGAATAACATTGTGATCTAATGAACTTTAAAAAGTTCAATTTACGTTCCCGTTCTTCGCACAACTATTTAACGGAAAAGAGTTGTGTGTTAAGGTTTACATATTTTCTCGGTATTGGCGGAGTGTTTATGTTTCCGAAGGATTATTGGTTTAGGAAGTTAACTAGACAAATTTTGCTAAAACGAATTATGTTTACTCACTTACCCGAAGTTTAGTACGTTTCACTACAATATTCCTGGATGGGACTTGGCGATGCTAAGAGTAGCGATGGCTCTCTTATGGTCTGGAGTAGATGTTACTCCACGTACACAAACTGACTAAGTGAAGAGTCCACGATAGACTACCATACAATTGTCTATATGGAGAGAGAGAGAGAGAGAGTGTAAGTCTGCGATAACGCGCTAGCGGTTGTTACACCGAGTGACAAGAAATATAAGTCGCCACGCACCGGCGTACAACTTGCGACTCCCCACGGCTACGTATAGCTTGCGTCGAGATATGAATTTTACTCAGACCTAGTATAAGAGAGAGAGGGAGACTCATGCTACGGCTGAGTTTGCATTATTGTCACAATACAAAGAAAATGTTTCTCCTATAAAACAAACGCATGATAGCAATGTCATAAAATAAAACTTATAACAAAATCAATTCCTATATAATCACACAACAATATTAAAAACATCTACATATTATAAACTCATTTATTTAGTTTCTCTATAAAGCTAATTTATATCATTTGAAGTATTACACTATATAAATATCGCAATATGTATTCTTGTGTATTAATAAAGAACTGAGTCAAAATATAAATACAAGAATTCAATTATAATTCTTGTATTTGTATTTTGACTCAGTTCTTTATATATATATATATATATATATATTGTTTAAGTTTTCAATCATTTATAAAATACGTTTTGTTCATCTAATCATGTTCAAATATATTCTTTTAAACTTATAGTGGATGACACTTGATGTTAATACAGATTTTTCAAATATTATTTCTTCAATTATAATAATTTAAATAATTTTTAAATTAAATTTCGCGTTCTATTATGCCAATTAATGTTGTTATTCTATCATTTGTATTTACATATTTATGTTATTGTAATCATGTTTTTAAATTAAACTAATTTTTTTAAAATTTGACTTTAGTGGTTAATGATGAATTTTGCTTTTTTTACGTAACTTATTACTTGTTTTTACCTCATAAAACTGTACGGAAAATGTGACGTTTTAAATTCTTATATTTGCATGCCTATAATCAATGTGTTTTCAAACCTACAGACGCATTCTCTTTATATTTATCATTAACTATTTTATTTACAATATTATTAAACCATAATACTCTGTTCATTTAAAATGTTTGCATATAGCTATAGGGATGCACTCCCAGGGTCTGCTAATATTCAGCGTCACTTCACGGTTTATGATAAGATAATTAAAACCAGGCTCGGTACATCGTGAATCACGAAAAGATAGTATTTTGCAAAGCAATACATTATGCACTCTAAACATATAGATAATGTCAACAGCAATTCATCAAGTAGCCAAATATGATCAATGCGGGAACCAAGCGGGCTGTAGGAACTCCCGCACAGTTTTGCAACCACTGAATTGTTGATCTGTGCACACAAATATGTCTAATACTCCATTGTTTTCTGACGAATTATGTTTAACTTAATTATGTTAAATAAACAAGTGTATGGCTGTTACAATATGTGTAACGCTGTTTCTTCTTTAATAAATATTAAATTAGTTAATCCCTCTTTACAACGTTTGAATATGCTGTGTTTAGTTATATAGATTTGTAATACGTGTTTTGAAAAGTTGTAAATATTCACTTTTACCTAGCTTATTTATTTACCTAATAAAATACACTGTATTTGTATAGGATAAACGTAATCATCCTCAACTGACTTTCAATGGGTAGTCACAAAATATGGAGACAGGTATGAAGTCTGGATCCTAAACCATTTATTATTATGTATCAAGACTACCAGATACCTCTCTATTAAGGACTCATTATAGCCTCTCGCAAAGACAAAATGTAGAGTATGGTACTAAAAAATGCTAAACCAATCCAGGTCGTAAAGATTTTGATAACAGCCTAACCCTACAACGTTCTGTAATACCTTACTTATTGTTGACATAGCCTTCAATCGTTCTGTAATACCTTACTTATTGTTGCCATAGCCTTCAATCGTTCTGTAATACCTTACTTATTGTTGACATAGCCTCCAATCGTTCGGTAATAGCTCTCACATCGTATCATATATATTATCTTACAGAAAATACAATATAACTCATGCTATACAGAACTAAATATAGCCTTATTTCCACTAATAACTTCATTTTTATACACACACACACGCACGGATACACACATTCATGCATAAAACTTGAGTATATATAAGTAAAAGTTAAAGACAGAAATTTTACAACCAACCGTATGTTTTAAACGCTCTCGTACGAGTAGTCCGTACAATAAAACCAGTCAGTATTCTATTCACCCTCACATGTACACTATAAACTCCCAAGAAACACAAACGGCTTCCCAGCTGTGAAGCGATGCTGTTTTAGGAATTACAAATATATCGGACATTTGAAGGAGGTGAATGTACAACTCAACTTAAAAACTTACACCCTCTAAAGGAAATTTATTATTTATTTTGAGAGGGAAAATTATTTTAAATTCAGATTGATAACAAAACATTTTCTTTATTATTAACCCAATCTAAGTCAGTATTTTGTTTATCGTCAATTATAATTGCAGACACTCTAAGAAAATGTTAGAAAAACTCTAAGAAACATGTAGAGGTCTTTACCGTGTCTAATATCTTTCTTACATTCCGAATGCCTTTGTTCTAATACTGTTTAAATCTCTATGTTTTTAATGTTTGTTTATATGTATCTAGTAAACATGTTAGATGTATGGTTTTCGACAAATAATATGAAATATTTTAAATGAATAAATATATTTAACGTCTTAATATATTGTTGTCAATTTCAAATATTTTTTATTGTGAATTATCTCTTTTTGAATGTTCTTAAAGCCTTTGTGCGTATACGATGTTCAAAACGTCGTGTTAGTTTGGTTTTAAATTTTGAATCTGTTGTCAAACAGTTCATGTTGAGTGAATACCATTCATACCATGCGACAAGACTTATTCTTCGGCAGTCTGTGCCTAACGAAAAGCAAAAGGTGTATCCAACGGTCGTCATTCGACAAATCTTATTTCCAAAAAACTGACAAAACAAAGTGTATAAGCTGTAGGTAACAAGAACAAATATATTTAAAATATGTTTTGGCACAATTAGTTGGTTTTGTTTTGACTAATTATAAATTATCTATTTTTAGATCTAATCATTCGCTGGAAGTAAAAGTAGTCAGATCAAAAATATACTCGTCCTTAATTATTTCTTCAAACTAAAACTAAAAACATTAAATTCTCGTGGAAGTGAAACAGTTTGATGACGCTGGATGCGCTGGAAAATATTCATAGAGGCATCGTATCTACTGTAGTCATTATGTTTGTAGCCTAAATCTTCTGTTTATTTTCTTTAGGGACTACATGTATTTTGTGCCCTATAATTAATTCAATGCAATTATTAATATATACACTTTGAAAAGTTATTAAGTAAAGATGAAAATAAGGATTATTCAATAAATGTTGTGACTCAACGTATTTGATTCCAAGTAAAGGGCATTATCAGCCTACATAAAGTAAAAATATACACAACTAAACTAGTTTATGGTATTCAACTCTTTAACGATTTCCAATATATCTTTTCTCTTATTCCACTGTCTACTCTTCCAGTGTCTTTATAAAATCAGTAACCGTGTTCTGTACTAACACTAAAAAAAGATATTTTACTTTTGTGTAACGATAATGCGGTATAGTGACGTCAGTTTACTTAAGTTTGCCTGCAAAGCTCTTTCTAGAGTAGCGCAATGTAAGACTGTAAAAACAAGCATAAATATCGCCAAAAGCCTGCCTTAGCTTCAAGTCTACTTAGCATAAACTGTGCTCTTTACGGAAGTATTTGTCGCGGTTATACCTTAAAAACTCATTCTTTTGGCCCAGATTATTCTCGTAGTGTTATGTAGTTGTAGGTTGTAGCTACAGAAGGTCAAATCTTCTGTTATACATTCATCTACGTCTCCAGTGCTTTACTACGTGACGTGAGGATATTTGTTATTATTTTTCTAAACGATTTTATCTGTATTTACTTTCGGTTTTCAGAATTTTGTTTATGCCTCTCCTCAAATTACATGTTCCATCTTATTCAAATGCCTAAGCTTGTGTATGTTTTCCTACGTTTCCCCTAATGTCAATGATTATTAGGGGAAACAATATTGCATTCAAAAGACGGTATTTTGTCTAAATTCGTTCTAGTGCTTGAGAAATACTAATTTTTACTATCTTTTGTCTAATCTTTTTTTCACTGGTTATATAAGTTATTTAATATTTCTCTATGTTCTGAAATTTGTATTTCCTTTCATTAGGTTCCAATACACTTCTTTGTGTAATTTCCAAAATATTTTGCAAACAGACTCTTTTACCTACAAATATACCGAGTATAATTTAACACGTTTCTCAAAATATACTTTTTCCATCTAATATGGTTACTCATTATGGTATGTTGCAATAGGTTAAACGAACCTTATGTTATCAAACACAATCCCTACTCACTTTATGCCTAGCCGTAAACATGTCTTCTACTATAACACATATCCACACAAGTTAGACAAGAAAAGAGAGTCTATCTTAGTTTCTGAAAGCCTGATCATTCGGATCATTTCCTCAACTCATGTACCAGGAGACAGATTGCCTACGGGCTGAGTACACGTATTACAATTTTTGACAACTAAGCCCCGAAGCCCTGAAAGGACGCGGACCCGCTTAAACACTCCTCGTGAGTTTTGGGAGACTCACACAAATGTGATCCTACACGTGAGTATGCAGTCTCCAACTCCTAGATCAGGACCTATTTATGTCATCCTCTAAACTGTCCATAACTTCCCTATCCTCTCTACTGCCTTACTAAGGGATAATGAACTTATTTTCTGTATTACTACCCAACATTTTGTATTATCGTACAAGTACATAGGCCTTCCAGCGCTAAGGACATATATAAATGACCCACTCAGGTTTTATAACTCTATAATGTTTTCGCTAATGCACGAGAAATCGAAAATATTTTTCATATAACTTTTATTCAATAAGCAACAAATGAACCACAGTGTTCCGGAAGCCCATCGCGATACTTTAAGTAGGGGTAAAGTGAAACTAGCTGCCGGCTTGGTCTAAAGGTAAGGGATACCAACACCGTCATTATATTGAACGTCAGAGCTTTTAGAGGTCAACTGATTCGAAACAGCTGAGCGTTTGATCCTTCCAACTATCTTTCAGCCGCTATTAACGATATTATACTCGTAAAATTCACAAGTAAAATCTTATACAAAGTGTTAAATGCTTTATTTTAAACAATGATATATGTATCCCTGGAAACAAAAAAATATATCAGAAGGCAAAAAAGTCTTAAGTTCAAATTAATTTAAAAACACTCTAAAACCCAAACAAAAATTAGTTATTATAATTTATATAATAAAAATTTTGTTATAATATTTGAAATACAATAAAAACAAAAAAAAAAAATATAAAATAAAAAGCTAAAAAAAAAAAATGGGTGTGTGGAGCTTCCTCCGTAAAGGTAAGCTATACTTCTTTCATATTCTGATTATTTTATGCTTTACTGATGTTAAGTATATACCTGTGTGTGTGTGTGTGTGTGTGTGTGTGTGTGTGTGTGTGTGTGTGTGTGTGTGTGTGTGTGTGTGTGTGTGTGTCTATACTTACATATGTATGGGAATTTCTGTGATTTTATACTATGTTTATATTTAATTGTAAAGGTTACACATCCTAACATCGTACATGGAAATAGGAGGATTACACAATCCCGTTTAGTTACATTATAATGTTCTATGAGATCTATTCCTCTAGTTACTTTGGCGACCTAATTCTCAGAGCACTCTGATCGTTTAGCCTTTCTGAAGCCAGCGATACATGTGGGAGCATCACAAATGTGAAAATCTGTCGCCTCATTGCCTTTTCTTTCTATATTTCAAAACCAAACAAGTAAATACATGTCGCATTAAGATCGCACACATTACATATCCGGAAATCAAGTATTTAAACCCGTGTTCAATGAACTGGCCGATGTCTTCCCTCTAATAGACTAAACCTAAGCGCGAGATGAGGGGTAAGTGTTATTATCTACATCTAAAACTCATAGTGCCAGAAGTTTACTACCTGCCTGAGACTCTTTTGATAGAACATACTGGAAGAAAACAAAATGTGTGTAAAGGTCAGATCATAAAGCCTTTTGCTAGTAGTTTACCGAGATAGTAGGCCATATAGTACTTCCCTTATGAACTATTCGAGAGCCTGCCTGATACTCTATTTGATAGCGCATACCTGGAACAGAAGAAAATGTGTGTAAAGGTCAAACCATAAAGCCTTTTGCCAGTGCTTTACCGAGATCGTAGGCCATAAAGTACTTCCCTTATAACATTTCGAGGGCCTGCCTGATACTCTATTTGATAGCGCATACCTGGAACAGAAGAAAATGTGTGTAAAGGTCAAACCATAAAGCCTTTTGCTAGTGGTTTACCGAGATCGTAGGCCATAAAGTACTTCCCTTATAACATTTCGAGGGCCTGCCTGATACTCTATTTGACAGAACATACCTAGAAGAGAACAAAATGTGTGTAAAGGTCAAACCATAAAGCCTTTTGCCAGTGGTTTACCGAGATAGTAGGCCATAAAGTACTTCCCTTATGAAATATTCGAGGACATGAATGATACTCTATTTGATAGAGCATACCTGGAACAGAAGAAAATATGTGTAGAGGTCAAATCATAAAGCCTTTTTCCAGTGGTTTACCGGGATAGTAGGCCATAAAGTACTTCCCTTATGAACATTTCGAGGGCCTGCCTGATACTCTATTTGATAAAACATACCTAGAAGAGAACAAAATGTGTGTAAAGGTCAAACCATAAAGCCTTTTGCCAGTGGTTTACCGAGATAGTAGGCCATAAAGTACTTCCCTTATGAAATATTCGAGGACATGCCTGATACTCTATTTGATAGAGCATACCTGGAACAGAAGAAAATATGTGTAGAGGTCAAATCATAAAGCCTTTTTCCAGTGGTTTACCGGGATAGTAGGCCATAAAGTACTTCCCTTATGAACATTTCGAGGGCCTGCCTGATACTCTATTTGATAAAACATACCTAGAAGAGAACAAAATGTGTGTAAAGGTCAAACCATAAAGACTTTTGCCAGTGGTTTACCGAGATAGTAGGCCATAAAGTACTTCCCTTATGAAATATTCGAGGACATGCCTGATACTCTATTTGATAGAGCATACCTGGAACAGAAGAAAATATGTGTAGAGGTCAAATCATAAAGCCTTTTGCCAGTGGTTTACCGAGAAAGTAGGCCATTAAGTACTTCCCTTATGAACATTTCGAGGGCCTGCCTGATACTCTATTTGATAAAACTTACCTAGAAGAGAAGAAAATTTGTGTAAAGGTCAGATCATAAAGCCTTTTGCCAGTGGTTTACCGAGATAGTAGGCCATAAAGTACTTCCCTTATGAACATTTCGAGGGCCTGCCTGATACTCTATTCGACAGAACATACCTATAAGAGAAGAAGCTGTGTGTAAACGTCAGATCATAAAGGCTTTTGGCAGTAGTTTAATGACATAGTAGGCCATAAAGTACTTCCCATATTAACTATTCGAGGTCCTGACTAATATACTATTTGACAAACCATACCTAAAAAAAAGGATAATGTTGTACAGGTCAGATCATAAAGTCTATTGCCAGTGGTTTACTAACAGAGTAGGCCATATAGTACTTCACATATGAACTGCTCGATTGCTTGCCTGATACTCTATTTGATAGAACATACCTAGAAGAGAAGAAAATTTGTGTAAAGGTCAGATCATAAAGCCTTTTGCCAGTGGTTTACCGAGATAGTAGGCCATAAAGTACTTCCCTTATGAACATTTCGAGGACTTGCCTGATACTCTATTTGATAAAACGTACCTAGAAGAGAAGAAAATTTGTGTAAAGGTCAGATCATAAAGCCTTTTGCCAGTGGTTTACCGAGATAGTAGGCCATAAAGTACTTCCCTTATGAACATTTCGAGGGCCTGCCTGATACTCTATTCGACAGAACATACCTATAAGAGAAGAAAATGTGTGTAAACGTCAGATCATAAAGGCTTTTGGCAGTAGTTTAATGACATAGTAGGCCATAAAGTACTTCCCATATTAACTATTCGAGGTCCTGACTGATATACTATTTGACAAACCATACCTAAAAAAAAGGATAATGTTGTACAGGTCAGATCATAAAGTCTATTGCCAGTGGTTTACTAACAGAGTAGGCCATATAGTACTTCACATATGAACTGCTCGATTGCTTGCCTGATACTCTATTTGATAGAACATACCTAGAAGAGAAGACAATTTGTGTAAAGCTTAGATCATAAAGGCTTTTGGCAGTAGTTTAATGACATAGTAGGCCATAAAGTACTTCCCATATTAACTATTCGAGGTCCTGACTAATATACTATTTGACAAGCCATACCTAAAAAAAAGAATAATGTGTGTACAGGTCAGATCATAAAGTCTATTGCCAGTGGTTTACTAACAGAGTAGGCCATATAGTACTTCACATATGAACTGCTCGATTGCTTGCCTGATACTCTATTTGATAGAACATACCTAGAAGAGAAGACAATTTGTGTAAAGCTTAGATCATAAAGGCTTTTGGTAGTAGTTTACTGACATAGTAGGCCATAAAGTACTTCCCATATTAACTATTCGAGGTCCTGACTAATATACTATTTGACAAACCATACCTAAAAAAAAGGATAATGTGTGTACAGGTCAGATCATAAAGTCTATTGCCAGTGGTTTACTAACAGAGTAGGCCATATAGTACTTCACATATGAACTGCTCGATTGCTTGCCTGATACTCTATTTGATAGAACATACCTAGAAGAGAAGACAATTTGTGTAAAGCTTAGATCATAAAGGCTTTTGGTAGTAGTTTACTGACATAGTAGGCCATAAAGTACTTCCCATATTAACTATTCGAGGTCCTGACTAATATACTATTTCACAAACCATACCTAAAAAAAAGGATAATGTGTGTACAGGTCAGATCATAAAGGCTTTTGGCAGTAGTTTACAGACATAGTAGGCCATAAAGTACTTCCCATATTAACTATTCGAGGTCCTGACTAATATACTATTTGACAAACCATACCTAAAAAAAAGGATAATGTGTGTACAGGTCAGATCATAAAGGCTTTTGGCAGTAGTTTACAGAAATAGTAGGCCATAAAGTACTTCCCATATTAACTATTCGAGGTCCTGACTAATATACTATTTGACAAACCATACCTAAAAAAAAGGATAATGTGTGTACAGGTCAGATCATAAAGGCTTTTGGCAGTAGTTTACAGACATAGTAGGCCATAAAGTACTTCCCATATTAACTATTCGAGGTCCTGACTAATATATTATTTGACAAACCATACATAAAAAAAAAGGATAATGTGTGTACAGGTCAGATCATAAAGTCTATTGCCAGTGGTTTACTAACAGAGTAGGCCATATAGTACTTCACATATGAACTGCTCGATTGCTTGCCTGATACTCTATTTGATAGAACATACCTAGAAGAGAAGACAATTACTGTAAAGCTTAGATCATAAAGGCTTTTGGTAGTAGTTTACAGACATAGTAGGCCATAAAGTACTTCCCATATTAACTATTCGAGGTCCTGACTAATATACTATTTGACAAACCATACCTAAAAAAAAGGATAATGTGTGTACAGGTCAGATCATAAAGGCTTTTGGTAGTAGTTTACAGACATAGTAGGCCATAAAGTACTTCCCATATTAACTATTCGAGGTCCTGACTAATATACTATTTGACAAACCATACCTAAAAAAAAGGATAATGTGTGTACAGGTCAGATCATAAAGGCTTTTGGCAGTAGTTTACAGACATAGTAGGCCATAAAGTACTTCCCATATTAACTATTCGAGGTCCTGACTAATATATTATTTGACAAACCATACATAAAAAAAAGGATAATGTGTGTACAGGTCAGATCATAAAGTCTATTGCCAGTGGTTTACTAACAGAGTAGGCCATATAGTACTTCACATATGAACTGCTCGATTGCTTGCCTGATACTCTATTTGATAGAACATACCTAGAAGAGAAGACAATTACTGTAAAGCTTAGATCATAAAGCCTTTTGGTAGTAGTTTACAGACATAGTAGGCCATAAAGTACTTCCCATATTAACTATTCGAGGTCCTGACTAATATATTATTTGACAAACCATACATAAAAAAAAGGATAATGTGTGTACAGGTCAGATCATAAAGTCTATTGCCAGTGGTTTACTAACAGAGTAGGCCATATAGTACTTCACATATGAACTGCTCGATTGCTTGCCTGATACTCTATTTGATAGAACATACCTAGAAGAGAAGACAATTACTGTAAAGCTTAGATCATAAAGGCTTTTGCCAGTGGTTTACTAACAGAGTAGGCCATATAGTACTTCACATATGAACTGCTCGATTGCTTGCCTGATACTCTATTTGATAGAACATACCTAGAAGAGAAGACAATTACTGTAAAGCTTAGATCATAAAGTCTATTGCCAGTGGTTTACTAACAGAGTAGGCCATATAGTACTTCACATATGAACTGCTCGATTGCTTGCCTGATACTCTATTTGATAGAACATACCTAGAAGAGAAGACAATTACTGTAAAGCTTAGATCATAAAGGCTTTTGGTAGTAGTTTACAGACATAGTAGGCCATAAAGTACTTCCCATATTAACTATTCGAGGTCCTGACTAATATATTATTTGACAAACCATACATAAAAAAAGGATAATGTGTGTACAGGTCAGATCATAAAGTCTATTGCCAGTGGTTTACTAACAGAGTAGGCCATATAGTACTTCACATATGAACTGCTCGATTGCTTGCCTGATACTCTATTTGATAGAACATACCTAGAAGAGAAGACAATTACTGTAAAGCTTAGATCATAAAGGCTTTTGGTAGTAGTTTACAGACATAGTAGGCCATAAAGTACCTCCCATATTAACTATTCGAGGTCCTGACTAATATATTATTTGACAAACCATACATAAAAAAAAGGATAATGTGTGTACAGGTCAGATCATAAAGTCTATTGCCAGTGGTTTACTAACAGAGTAGGCCATATAGTACTTCACATATGAACTGCTCGATTGCTTGCCTGATACTCTATTTGATAGAACATACCTAGAAGAGAAGACAATTACTGTAAAGCTTAGATCATAAAGGCTTTTGGTAGTAGTTTACAGACATAGTAGGCCATAAAGTACTTCCCATATTAACTATTCGAGGTCCTGACTAATATATTATTTGACAAACCATACATAAAAAAAAGGATAATGTGTGTACAGGTCAGATCATAAAGTCTATTGCCAGTGGTTTACTAACAGAGTAGGCCATATAGTACTTCACATATGAACTGCTCGATTGCTTGCCTGATACTCTATTTGATAGAACATACCTAGAAGAGAAGACAATTACTGTAAAGCTTAGATCATAAAGGCTTTTGGTAGTAGTTTACAGACATAGTAGGCCATAAAGTACTTCCCATATTAACTATTCGAGGTCCTGACTAATATACTATTTGACAAACCATACCTAAAAAAAAGGATAATGTGTGTACAGGTCAGATAATAAAGGCTTTTGGCAGTAGTTTACAGACATAGTAGGCCATAAAGTACTTCCCATATTAACTATTCGAGGTCCTGACTAATATACTATTTGACAAACCATACCTAAAAAAAAAGGATAATGTGTGTAAAGGTCAGATCATAAAGGCTTTTGGTAGTAGTTTACAGACATAGTAGGCCATAAAGTACTTCCCATATTAACTATTCGAGGTCCTGACTAATATACTATTTGACAAACCATACCTAAAAAAAAGGATAATGTGTGTACAGGTCAGATCATAAAGGCTTTTGGCAGTAGTTTACAGACATAGTAGGCCATAAAGTACTTCCCATATTAACTATTCGAGGTCCTGACTAATATACTATTTGACAAACCATACCTAAAAAAAAGGATAATGTGTGTAAAGGTCAGATCATAAAGGCTTTTGGTAGTAGTTTACAGACATAGTAGGCCATAAAGTACTTCCCATATTAACTATTCGAGGTCCTGACTAATATACTATTTGACAAACCATACCTAAAAAAAAGGATAATGTGTGTAAAGGTCAGATCATAAAGGCTTTTGGCAGTAGTTTAATGACATAGTAGGCCATAAAGTACTTCCCATATTAACTATTCGAGGTCCTGACTGATATACTATTTGACAAACCATACCTAAAAAAAAGGATAATGTGTGTACAGGTCAGATCATAAAGGCTTTTGGCAGTAGTTTAATGACATAGTAGGCCATAAAGTACTTCCCATATTAACTATTCGAGGTCCTGACTGGTATACTATTTGACAAACCATACCTAAAAAAAAGGATAATGTGTGTACAGGTCAGATCATAAAGGCTTTTGGCAGTAGTTTAATGACATAGTAGGCCATAAAGTACTTCCCATATTAACTATTCGAGGTCCTGACTGATATACTATTTGACAAACCATACCTAAAAAAAAGGATAATGTGTGTAAAGGTCAGATCATAAAGGCGTTTGGCAGTAGTTTAATGACATAGTAGGCCATACAGTACTTCCCATATTAACTATTCGAGGTCCTGACTGATATTCTATTTGACCAACCATACCTAAAAAAAAGGATAATGTGTGTAAAGGTCAGATCATAAAGGCTTTTGGCAGTAGTTTAATGACATAGTAAGCCATAAAGTACTTCCCATATTAACTATTCGAAATCCTGACTGATATACTATTTGACAAACCATACCTTAAAAAAAGGATAATGTGTGTACAGGTGAGATCATAAAGGCTTTTGGCAATAGTTTACCGACTTAGTAGGCCATAAAGTACTTCCCATATTAACTATTCGAGGTCCTGACTGATATACTATTTGACAAACCATACCTAAAAAAAAGGATAATGTGTGTACAGGTCAGATCATAAAGGCTTTTGGCAGTAGTTTAATGACATAGTAGGCCATAAAGTACTTCCCATATTAACTATTCGAGGTCCTGACTGATATACTATTTGACAAACCATACCTAAAGAAAAGGATATTGTGTGTAAAAGTCAGATCATAAAGGCTTTTGGCAGTAGTTTACCGACATAGTAGGCCATAAAGTACTTCCCATATTAACTATTCGAGGTCCTGACTGATATACTATTTGACAAACCATACCTAAAAAAAAGGATAATGTGTGTACAGGTCAGATCATAAAGTCTATTGCCAGTGGTTTACTAACAGAGTAGGCCATATAGTACTTCACATATGAACTGCTCGATTGCTTGCCTGATACTTTATTTGATAGAACATACCTAGAAGAGAAGACAATTTGTGTAAAGCTTAGATCATAAAGGCTTTTGGTAGTAGTTTACAGAAATAGTAGGTCATAAGGTACTTCCCATATTAACTATTCGAGGTCCTGACTGATATACTATTTGACAAACCATACCTAAAAAAAAGGATAATGTGTGTACAGGTC
This sequence comes from Prosapia bicincta, assembly GCA_036971475.1. NCBI lineage: Eukaryota > Metazoa > Arthropoda > Insecta > Hemiptera > Cercopidae > Prosapia > Prosapia bicincta. Next base: position 131,599,402 of record JBAIZL010000001.1, read on the forward strand.
AGATCATAAAGTCTATTGCCAGTGGTTTACTAACAGAGTAGGCCATATAGTACTTCACATATGAACTGCTCGATTGCTTGCCTGATACTCTATTTGATAGAACATACCTAGAAGAGAAGACAATTTGTGTAAAGCTTAGATCATAAAGGCTTTTGCCAGTGGCTTACAGAAATAGTAGGCAATAGAGTACTTCCCATATGAATTGTTCGATTGCTTGCATGATACTCTATTTGATAGAGCATACTTAGAAGAGAAGACAATTTGTGTAGTGGTCGGATCATAAAGGCTTTTGCGAGTGGCTTACCGAAATAGAAGCCCTATAGTACATCCCTTATAACTTTTCGATTGCTTGCCTGAGATTATTTTTGATAGAACCTACCTTGAAGAGAACAATATGTATGTAAAGCTCATATCATAAAGACTTTTGCCAATGGTTTACCAACATGTTATGCCATAGTATACTTTCCATAAGAACTGTTTGATTGCTAGCCTTAGGCTCTATTTGGTAGACCATACATAGAAGAGAAGAAAGTGTGTGTAAAGCTCAGATCATAAATGCTTTTGCCAGTGGTTACTGACATTCAGACCATCGAGTATTTCCCATATTAATTTTTTGATTGCTTGCCTGGTACTCTATTTGATAGAACATACCTTGAAGAGAAGAAAATGTGTGTAAAACTTACATCATAAAGGATATTGCCAGTGGTTTACCGACATAGTAGGCCATAGAGTACTTCCCATATGAACTATACGATGGCCTGCTTGATACTCTATTTGGTAAAACATACCTGGAAGAGAAGAAAATGTGTGTAAAGTCAGATCATAAAGGCTTTTGCCAGTGGTTTAGCAACATATTATGCCATAGAGTACTTTCCATAAGAACTGTGCGATTGCTTGCCTTAGGCTCTATTTGATAGACCATGCATAGAAGAGAAGAAAGTGTGCGTAAAGCTCAGATCATAAATGCTTTTGCCAGTGGTTTACCCACATAGTAGGCCATATAGAACTTCCCATATTAACTATACGATGGCCTACTTGATACTATATTTGATAGAGCATACCTGGAACAGAAGAATATGTGTGTAAAGATTCGAGCATAAGGTCTTTTGCCAGTGGTTTACCGACATAGTAGGCCATATAGTACTTCCCATGCGAAATATTCGATGGCTTACCTGAGACACTATTTGAGTGACCATACCTAGAAGAGAAGAAATTGTGTGTAAAGCTTAGATCATAAAGGCTTTTGCCAGTAATTTACCGACATAGTAGACCATATATTAGTTCCCATACGAACTATTCGCTGGCCTGCCTGAGACTCTATTTGATAGAGCATACCTGGAACAGAAGCATATGTGTGTAAAGATTCGAGCATAAGGTCTTTTGCCAGTGGTTTGCCGACATAGTAGGTCTTATAATTATTTCCGTATGAAATGTTTGATGGCTTGCCTGATACTGTATTTCTTTGAATCTACTTAGAACAGAAGAAACTTTTACTGTTGTAGAGTATTTTCTGATAATAATTAGGCTTTAGGGCTGTTAACAGGGAACCATCTTACTAATACATGTGATAAGGCGAAGGTACAATAACACCCCCCCCCCATTCCCTCAAGTGCAACCGCTAATGTATATTGCTTATACAATGTACACAAAATGAGATTTTTAATCTAGTTCAAATGGGGCTATTAATTTGCAGGTCTTTTGTAAGGCTTTTTTAAGGAAATTTAAAAAAAAATCTGTAGTATCTAAATGGAATATATTGGGAGATAGTAAAAACAATATCTTTTTTTGTTGCAGTGTTTTGCTGTTGGTGCTCCAAATCATATACAGACGAGATACAGGGTAATTGTTTTATATTAGTTCATTTAACCTTCTACACTAAAATACTTCATAACACTTGCAACCAATGTTACTTTAACTTTGGGCGTTTTTTTTCTAATTTATTGTTTTGTGTGTTATAGAACATGAAAACCGTATCGCACTACACACAAACAAATATCGTACATATACAAAAGATGGTAAGTATTTTTTTAAATAAAGTATCCCCTTTTAATAATAAATACTTAATTACAAATCCTACATATTTAATTTATTTTCTAATTTATTGATTTCATTGTTATAGAACCAGACGACATATTAGATATACGAGGAACAGGAACACTTACCTACGAGGGTAAGTCTTTTTGAAAATATAGTGACCCCATTTATTCTTAAATAATTATAGACTAATTCTAGATTATATTTGTGGACCCTAAAATACAAGGGGTCTAAGTGGACATTGTGTCATTTCCACTAAGTCAATGTCATAATTTGAAAAAATGTTATTCTAAGGCAATTAAGATAATAACATGATTTTATTATTTCTTAATATTGTTAAGTTCTCTAACTTTCAATATATGTTACAAATTTTTTATTCTCATAATATTAATTTTTTTTTAAAAACAGTTTTCTCTGAGACCCGTTGAATTTGAAGGAGACTTCCCTTAGACCCGTTGACTTCTGAGAAGGAAATAAAACAAAACAACTGCAGTAGCTTAATGAAGTTTATTTTACTTATAAAAATGTATCAACCTATTTTATCTTAACATTGTAGTAGTGTACATGGAATATCATTGTATGGAACATAATCTAACCATCAGAGTCTGCACCATAAACATTGTCTACTGTAGATTCAATACCAACTTCAACTACTCCTGTTGTTGCTTCTGTCGTATTATGTTACAGCTCCATGTAAAATTGATGGTGGATTGGGGTAACAAATTGGAGATGTTTCATTAGATTTTCATTTATTTTTTCTTAAGTGTAGTATTTTATATGAAATGGCTGAAGAACTGGAAGTTGCGCAGGAGGCCCGACCTGATCTGTGTGCAATCATTGATAAATCTTTGAAGGACTCTATACTCTCTGATGTCTTGTAAAAAAAGGTGGTTGGGGATGACTTTTTAAAATGAAGTACTTGCATACCTCGTATTCTTTTTACTGTTTTTTGGGGAAAAGTGTTTAATTGCTGGATTTAATGAAGTCATTATCTTCCATCGTTTTTATTATGCACTTTCGTCTTGAAGCTGCAACCAAGGCTACCCAGTCTTTTGGGACATACATGTCTCTTTGTTTTTTTGTTTTAAAACTCTATAAGATCAAAATCTTAGTCGCATTCATGGTATGAATGTTCTGACCCAGAGTCACGATAGAACTGAGTCACGGTTTCAATTATAGTATTTTGAACTATGTAAAGCCAAAACTTTGCAATCAAGTGGCTTTTATTCTGCCCCCCCCCCCACAATAGGGAGGCAGACTAGTGATGTATTTTAGAACGATGGAGGCTATCTCCTGTCAGCGCCTACCAGTTTGCTTTTCGCAAATATAATTCTTTTTCTGTTTCTGCTTATTTTCTCTACTCATTTGTATCATGCGCTATCTTAACTCGTAATCTGTCACAGGTCAGTCTAGAACCTGTGAAATCTTAGTTTAAATTCAGTGTCGAAAACGTTTCTGTTAAAACTGTCCTCCTTTGGCTCAATGTTCTTTACTTCTTGGCAAAACTTTGTGTGTTCAAATCATACATTTTTGATAAGCTTAGATTAGGGTTGAGATATCTTATGTTTGGAGCCGACTGTAATGACTTTGATAAAGAGGAACGTTTCCTATATGTTCCCTTACTGTTTCAATTCTTTCGTTTGGAATTTTGTTAGGAGGCTCTTTCCTACCTCTTTGAACTCATAAATGCACTCCAGTTGTTTTTGGTTGTTTTTTTACAATAACATTTCTCACTTGTTTATTTGACGCATCTAATGTTTTAAGACAAAACTGTTTACAAACTCTGTATCCACAAAAAAATAAAACACACACGAAACACTTGTTTGTATTGAACGCTGTTTCATTGCTTGTTTTCACAGGCTCTAACAAAATAGCTCCGATTATAATTGCTGTTTGCAACTCCCAGCTTGTAAGTTTCCATATGAATAAAAAATGCATCGCCTTTGTTCAATATGGATATTCTAAATTTATATATATATATATATATATATATATATATATATATATATATATATATATATATATATATATATATATATTTATTTATTTATATACGTATTCCAAGCGAAAAACCCAAAATGGTTACTATCGACTAACTGATATTTAATTTTTATTCAAAAAATAGAATTTAACTAGCTAAAACTAGACAACGTAAAATAGAGTTAAATCTTACTTCAATTAACTTAAACTAAACAAATAAAATTACAGAATTAAGTTAGACTAACTTTGAGTTAAACTATATACAAATTAACAAACAATATTTTAAATATTATTACATATATTCAGGTGTCGTAAGAAAGCGATGACACGGTCGATAGCCGTAACATCGTGGCTTAAAATCTCCTTTAAACTTCTTGGAAGATAGTAACGTATATACAAATCATCACAATCAAGTAGGATATGCTTGATCGTGATTGTAACTCCACAAAACGGACATAGAGATGGATCCTCATGTCGCATCAACCATCCATGCGTAACAAAGTGTTTCCGATGCAAAGGCGAGTTACTACCACTTCCTCCCTACGATTCGAACGAACAGATAACCTACATGGACCAACGGTATTCGTGATGTCTCTCAGCTTGTTTCCATTTACATTTGCCATTCGTCATTCAAAGCAAGGAATAGTGTATTTTTAACATTGCATACAAAATCTGATGCCATATACTTTCTCAAGGTTGAATAAAACAGGCGACGAGTGTTTTGTCGCTAGAGAAAGGCATTCTGTATGACTGGTTCCAACAAAATCAATTGGTTAACTGATGAACGTCCTTGTCTGGAACCACATTGAACATTAGGTAGATCTCTGTTTGTTTCTAGGTAACAAACAAGACGCCGGTTCACCGGAAAATACAACAGAAAATGAGGTTCTACGGAACAGCTGTTTGAATAGTTACTGTTTCTAAGGAAGCTATTAAGTTCACAGACACTGCATCGACAGAGCTAGGGGCTAAAATGGCTACGCCTCTTCTAGCGCGATTTTCTGTAGCGAAATCTAATCTGTAAACTGAATACTCCCTTGTTTGGAAATTGCACAATTCATGGAGATGTGTTTATTCAATACAGATGTACGTAAGAGACACATCTCACAATTACTTTGAGGTATTTAATGGGGCTTCTCACACAGTTGATGTTCCACTGAATCACGGATTATTTCGGTGTGGATATTTTGGTTTAGTGAAACAGATTCATCTGGCTTTAGGTAATATCCTTAGCTATTTGTTGACCTGAAACTTTAGGAAAAGTCTCAGGCAGTGCTTCCTCAGATTCCTTCCATTATACTGAGGATCTCCTTTTCCTCCTTGAACTTTGGACAGTTGAAGTAGCAAGCAGGGTCATCACCAGCAAAGTTTTGACATTTTGGATCATTCTTACGAAAACGTTTAAAGTTTTGTGGGGATCCACAGAAACCTTGACCTGCTTAAAAAAGGGACTATCTTGAGTAAAGCCTGGGATTGCTTGGAACTATATGCTTTTAACAGCAGTGTTCCTTTACGTAACCTCCTTACGTAAGAAACAGGACCTGCTGAACATCCAGTCATGACTTTGTTAATTACAAAAGGTGAAATTTTTGTGGTAGCTCAGGTGATGTTACTACGGCGTCTTTTGTATCCCCATCTACCCATAAGTGCACGTTCGTAGACCCGCACGGTACCTCTTTCCTTTTAACGGGTTTGGTCTTAGTTGGTTTCCATTAATTGATTCTAAATTAACACTCGTGTCAAGCATTACGGGCGAGCACTATGAGAACGGGTACACGTAAAGATCATTTCCAACCTCCAGTACCCTAGGACTCATAGTTCTCTCCTAGATGGGCATCAGCCGAGTACTCGAAACACTGTGCACACGCTCCGCACCTGTGTACCGTGGACAATCCCTGACGAAGGGCCGAAGTGGCTAGAGGACTAGTAACCGCGCATACGTCTTCAGCAGAGCAAGGTCAAAGCAGCATCCCGGATCAGAGTGTCAAGCTCCAGTCTTTTCAGCACTCCCAACGCCCAAAGGTTGTGTCCAGGAAAAATGCCTAAGAGAAATTGCTAATATATCGGCAGTTGTGGTTGTAAGGTTGTATTACTTTTTTCCTGTGAATTTTATTTTCCTATCAACACAAGACTGACCTGTGATCCTTTGAACTTGCATCCACTTGTGAACTCATTTTCCTTGCCCGAGGATCTGGAGGAATGAATCTGACAGGAAGTTCTTCTTTTTATCCAAACTCTTCTTCGCACCTCTCTAAAAGTTAAACCTACTTTGTAGTTTTAAGTCAAACAAAATACCATATTTTGTTACAAGGCCTCTATATTGATACATCAATTTGCCTAATTTTATTATTAGAATGGGTGATTATATGTGTCTAACTACATGACAATGTTCCGTTGCTTTTTTCATTAAATTCACTACAGTTGTAATCCTTGTCAGCGTCAGAGTCGTCTCCAAAAAAGAGGGTAGATGTGAATAAAAAAAGGTTATTACTAAATTTTGTTCATAGGCCTATTATTTTAGCTCTTTTATTATCGCTATTAGCTTATGTTAAATCAAATAGCTTTTCAAATAAAATTTCATTTAGCAATGTCAAATAAAATTGTCAATTTCCCTTGAGTTTTTAGTATTAACTTTTTGCTACTCACCAGAGTCATATAGACAAACTGTCGTCAAGGTCTGTACTTTCCCAGGGAGGATTAGGTATTGAAGAACCCATTCCTAATGGTCCAGAGACGTCTAGACAAACTGTCGTCAATGTCTGTACTTTCCCCAGGAGGATTAGGTATTGAAGAATCCATTCCTAATGGGCCAAAGTCGTATAGACAAACTGACGTCAATCTCTGTACTTTCCCCAGGAGGATTAGGTATTGAAGAACCCATTCCTAAAGGTCCAGAGACGTCTAGACAAACTGTCGTCAATGTCTGTACTTTCCCCAAGAGGATTAGGTATTGAAGAATCCATTCCTAATGGGCCAGAGTCGTATAGACAAACTGTCGTCAATGTCTGTACTTTCACCAGGAGGATTAGGTATTGAAGAACCCATTCCTAATGGTCCAGAGACGTCTAGACAAACTGTCGTCAATGTCTATACTTTCCCCAGGAGAATTACGTATTGAAGAATCCATTCCTAATGGGCCAAAGTCGTATAGACAAACTGACGTCAATCTCTGTACTTTCCCCAGGAGGATTAGGTATTGAAGAATCCATTCCTAAATGTCCAGAGTCGTATAGAAAATGTCGTCAATGTCTGTACTTTCCCCAGGAGAATTACGTATTGAAGAATCCATTCCTAATGGGCCAAAGTCGAATAGACAAACTGTCGTCAATGTCTATACTTTCCCCAGGAGAATTAGGTATTGAAGAATCCATTCTTAATGGTTCAGAGTCGTATAGACAAACTGTCGTCAATCTCTGTACTTTCCCCAGGAGGATTAGGTATTGAAGAATCCATTCTTAATGGTTCAGAGCCGTATAAACAAACTGACGTCAATCTCTGTACTTTCCCCAGGAGGATTAGGTATTGAAGAATCCATTCTTAATGGTTCAGAGCCGTATAAACAAACTGTCGGCAATCTCTGTACTTTCCCCAGGAGGATTAGGTATTGAAGAATCCATTCCTAATGGGCCAAAGTCGTATAGACAAACTGACGTCAATCTCTGTACTTTCCCCATGAGGATTAGGTATTGAAGAATCCATTCCAAATGGTCCAGAGACGTCTAGACAAACTGTCGTCAATGTCTATACTTTCCCCAGGAGGATTAGGTATTGAAGAATCCATTCCTAATTGGCCAAGGTCGTATAGACAAACTGACGTCAATCTCTGTACTTTCCCCAGGAGAATTAGGTATTGAAGAATCCATTCTTAATGGTTCAGAGCCGTATAAACAAATTGTCGGCAATCTCTGTACTTTCCCCAGGAGAATTAGGTATTGAAGAATCCATTGTTAATGGTTCAGAGCCGTATAAACAAACTGTAGGCAATGTCTGTACTCTTCCTAGGAGGATTACGTATTGAAGAATCCATTCTTAATGGTTCAGAGCCGTATAAACAAACTGTCGGCAATCTCTGTACTTTCCCCAGGACAATTAGGTATTGCAGAATCCATTCCTAATGGGCCAAGGTCGTATAGACAAACTGACGTCAATCTCTGTACTTTCCCCAGGAGGAATAGGTATTGAAGAATCCATTCCTAAAGGTCCAGTGTCGTATAGACAAACTGTCGTCAATGTCTGTACTCTCCCCAGGAGGATTACGTATTGAAGAATCCATTCTTAATGGTTCAGAGCCGTATAAACAAACTGTCGGCAATCTCTGTACTTTCCCCAGGAGAATTAGGTATTGAAGAATCCATTCCTAATGGGCCAAGGTCGTATAGACAAACTGACGTCAATCTCTGTACTTTCCCCAGGAGGATTAGGTATTGAAGAATCCATTCTTATGGTTCAGAGAGGTATAAACAAATTGTCGGCAATGTCTGTATTCTCCCCAGGTGGATTAGGTATTGAAGAATCCATTCCTAATGGTTCAGAGCCGTATAAACAAACTGTCGGCAATCTCTGTACTTTCCCCAGGAGAATTAGGTATTGAAGAATCCATTCTGAATAGTTCAGAGCCGTATAAACAAACTGTCGGCAATCTCTGTACTTTCCCCAGGAGGAATAGGTATTGAAGAATCCATTCCTAAAGGTCCAGTGTCGTATAGACAAACTGTCGTCAATGTCTGTACTTTCCCCAGGAGGATTAGGTATTGAAGAACCCATTCCTAATGGTCCAGAGACGTATAGACAAACTGTCGACAATGTCTATACTTTCCCCAGGAGAATTACGTATTGAAGAATCCATTCCTAATGGGCCAAAGTCGTATAGACAAACTGACGTCAATCTCTGTACTTTCCCCAGGAGGATTGGGTATTGAAGAATCCATTCCTAAAGGTCCAGAGTCGTATAGACAAACTGTCGTCAATGTCTGTACTTTCCCCAGGAGAATTACGTATTGAAGAATCCATTCCTAATGGGCCAAAGTCGTATAGACAAACTGACGTCAATCTCTGTACTTTCCCCAGGAGGATTAGGTATTGAAGAATCCTTTCTTAATGGTTCAGAGCCGTATAAACAAACTGACGTCAATCTCTGTACTTTCCCCAGGAGGATTAGGTATTGAAGAATCCATTCTTAATGGTTCAGAGCCGTATAAACAAACTGTCGGCAATCTCTGTACTTTACCCAGGAGGATTAGGTATTGAAGAATCCATTCCTAATGGGCCAAAGTCGTATAGACAAACTGACGTCAATCTCTGTACTTTCCCCAGGAGGATTAGGTATTGAAGAATTCATTCCAAATGGTCCAGAGACGTCTAGACAAACTGTCGTCAATGTCTATACTTTCCCCAGGAGAATTACGTATTGAAGAATCAATTCCTAATGGGCCAAGGTCGTATAGACAAACTGACGTCAATCTCTGTACTTTCCCCAGGAGGATTAGGTATTGAAGAATCCATTCTTAATGGTTCAGAGCCGTATAAACAAACTGTCGGCAATGTCTGTACTCTCCCCAGGAGGATTACGTATTGAAGAATCCATTCTTAATGGTTCAGAGCCGTATAAACAAACTTTCGGCAATCTCTGTACTTTCCCCAGGAGAATTAGGTATTGAAGAATCCATTCCCAATGGGCCAAGGTCGTATAGACAAACTGACGTCAATCTCTGTACTTTCCCCAGGAGGAATAGGTATTGAAGAATCCATTCCTATAGGTCCAGTGTCGTATAGACAAACTGTCGTCAATGTCTGTACTTTCCCCAGGAGGAGTAGGTATTGAGGAACCCATTCCTAATGGTCCAGAGACGTCTAGACAAACTGTCATCAATGTCTATATTTTCCCCAGGAGAATTACGTATTGAAGAACCCATTCCTAATGGGCCAAAGTCGTATAGACAAACTGACGTCAATCTCTGTACTTTACCCAGGAGGATTAGGTATTGAAGAATCCATTCCTAATGGGCCAAAGTCGTATAGACAAACTGACGTCAATCTCTGTACTTTCCCCAGGAGGATTAGGTATTGAAGAATTCATTCCAAATGGTCCAGAGACGTCTAGACAAACTGTCGTCAATGTCTATACTATCCCCGGGAGAATTACGTATTGAAGAATCCATTCCTAATGGGCCAAAGTCGTATAGACAAACTGACGTCAATCTCTGTACTTTCCCCAGGAGGATTAGGTATTGAAGAATCCATTCTTAATGGTTCAGAGCCGTATAAACAAACTGACGTCAATCTCTGTACTTTCCCCAGGAGGATTAGGTATTGAAGAATCCATTCTTAATGGTTCAGAGCCGTATAAACAAACTGTCGGCAATCTCTGTACTTTCCCCAGGAGGATTAGGTATTGAAGAATCCATTCCTAATGGGTCAAAGTCGTATAGACAAACTGACGTCAATCTCTGTACTTTCCCCAGGAGGATTAGGTATTGAAGAATCCATTCTTAATGGTTCAGAGCCATATAAACAAACTGTCGGCAATCTCTGTACTTTCCCCAGGAGGGTTTGGTATTGAAGAATCCATTCTTAATGGTTCAGAGCCGTATAAACAAACTGTCGGCAATCTCTGTACTTTCCCCAGGAGAATTAGGTATTGAAGAATCCATTCTTAATGGTTCAGAGCCGTATAAACAAACTGTCGGCAATCTCTGTACTTTCCCCAGGAGAATTAGTTATTGAAGAATCCATTGTTAATGGTTCAGAGCCGTATAAACAAACTGTCGGCAATGTCTGTACTCTCCCCAGGAGGATTAGGTATTGAAGAATCCATTCCTAATGGGCCAGAGTCGTATAGACAAACTGACGTCAATCTCTGTACTTTCCCCAGGAGGATTAGTTATTGAAGAATCCAATCTTAATGGTTCAGAGCCGTATAAACAAACTGTCGGTAATCTCTGTACTTTCCCCAGGAGAATTAGGTATTGAAGAATCAATTCTTAATGGTTCAGAGCCGTATAAACAAACTGTCGGCAATCTCTGTACTTTCCCCAGGAGAATTAGGTATTGAAGAATCCATTCCTAATGTGCCAAGGTCGTATAGACAAACTGACGTCAATCTCTGTACTTTCCCCAGGAGGAATAGGTATTGAAGAATCCATTCTTAATGGTCCAGAGTCGTATAGACAAACTGTCGTCAATGTCTGTACTTTCCCCAGGAGGATTAGGTATTGAAGAATCCATTCCTAAAGCTCCAGAGTCGTATAGACAAACTGTCGTCAATGTCTGTACTTTCCCCAGGAGGATTAGGTATTGAAGAATCCATTCCTAAAGGTCCAGAGTCGTATAGACAAACTGTCGTCAATGTCTGTACTTTCCCCAGGAGGATTAGGTATTGAAGAATCCATTCCTAAAAGTCCAGAGTCGTATAGACAAACTGTCGTCAATGTCTGTACTTTCCCCAGGTGGATTAGGTATTGAAGAATCCATTCCTAAAGGTCCAGAGTCGTATAGACAAACTGTCGTCAATGTCTGTACTTTCCCCAGGAGGATTAGGTATTGAAGAATCCATTCCTAAAGGTCCAGAGTCGTATAGACAAACTGTCGTCAATGTCTGTACTTTCCCCAGGAGGATTAGGTATTGAAGAATCCATTCCTAAAGGTCCAGAGTCGTATAGACAAACTGTCGTCAATGTCTGTACTTTCCCCAGGAAGATTAGGTATTGAAGAATCCATTCTTAATGGTCCAGAGTCGTATAGACAAACTGTCGTCAATGTCTGTACTTTCCCCAGGAGGATTAGGTATTGAAGAATCCATTCCTAAAGGTCCAGTGTCGTATAGACAATCTGTCGTCAATGGCTGTACTTTCCCCAGGAATATTAGGTATTGAAGAATCCATTCTTAATGGTCCAGAGTCGTATAGACAAACTGTCGTCAATGTCTGTACTTTCCTCAGGAGGATTAGGTATTGAAGAATCCATTCCTAAAGGTCCAGTGTCGTATAGACAAACTGTCGTCAATGTCTGTACTTTCCCCAGGAGGATTAGGTATTGAAGAATCCATTCCTAAAGGTCCAGTGTCGTATAGACAAACTGTCGTCAATGTCTGTACTTTCCCCAGGAGGATTAGGTATTGAAGAATCCATTCTTAATGGTCCAGAGTCGTATAGACAAACTGTCGGCAATCGCTGTACTTTCCCCAGGAGGATTAGGTATTGAAGAATCCATTCTTAATGGTCCAGAGTCGTATAGACAAACTGTCGTCAATGTCTGTACTTTCCCCAGGAGGATTAGGTATTGAAGAATCCATTCCTAAAGGTCCAGAGTCGTATAGACAAACTGTCGTCAATGTCTGTACTTTCCCCAGGAGGATTAGGTATTGAAGAATCCATTCCTAAAGGTCCAGAGTCGTATAGACAAACTGTCGTCAATGTCTGTACTTTCCCCAGGAGGATTAGGTATTGAAGAAACCATTCCTAAAGGTCCAGAGACGTCTAGACAAACTGTCGTCAATGTCTATACTTACCCCAGGAGGATTAGGTATTGAAGAATCCATTCCTAAAGGTCCGATGTCGTATAGAAAATGACGTCAATGTCTGTACTTTCCCCAGGAGGATTAGGTATTGAAGAATCCATTCCTAAAGGTCCAGAGTCGTATAGACAAGCTGTCGTCAATGTCTGTACTTGCCCCAGGAGGATTAGGTATTGAAGAAACCATTCCTAAAGGTCCAGAGACATCTAGACAAACTGTCGTCAATGTCTATACTTTCCCCAGGAGGATTAGGTATTGAAGAATCCATTCCTAAAGGTCCAGTGTCGTATAGAAAATGACGTTAATGTCTGTACTTTCCCCAGGAGGATTAGGTATTGAAGAATCCATTCCTAAAGGTCCAGAGTCGTATAGACAAAATGTCGTCAATGTCTGTACTTTCCCCAGGAGGATTAGGTATTGAAGAAACCTTTCCTAAAGGTCCAGAGACGTCTAGACAAACTGTCGTCAATGTCTATACTTTCCCCAGGAGGATTAGGTATTGAAGAATCCATTCCTAATGGGCCAGAGTCGTATAGACAAACTGTCGTCAATGTCTGTACTTTCCCCAGGAGGATTAGGTATTGAAGAAACCATTCCTAAAGGTCCAGAGACATCTAGACAAACTGTCGTCAATGTCTATACTTTCCCCAGGAGGATTAGGTATTGAAGAATCCATTCCTAAAGGTCCAGTGTCGTATAGAAAATGACGTTAATGTCTGTACTTTCCCCAGGAGGATTAGGTATTGAAGAATCCATTCCTAAAGGTCCAGAGTCGTATAGACAAAATGTCGTCAATGTCTGTACTTTCCCCAGGAGGATTAGGTATTGAAGAATCCATTTTTAATGATCCGTTATAAAGGATTATGCCAACAAAAATATCAACGATAACAATATATTCACTCTTAATCTGAAATAATCGTGTAAAAGCCTATAAAGATGGTGAAAAATAGATACAACAAATGGTTTTACTGCGGTTCCAAGTCACAAGATGAAACCTGTAAGAAGTACAGAGACCCAAGTGCCACATAGACCCCCTAGCCTCTAAGGAATAAACTTAATTTTCTAGTTGAGGTAGGGGCTCACGTTAGGTAGCAGAACCTGTAAAAAATGAACATAGATACCTAAATATAATAGATTCCTTGTACCACTTGAAATATTATTATTTTCTACTATATTCAGCACTAAACTCATTTTTTATAAACAAATATCACTTAGACCCACTGTGTTTAAGGGTCTACATTTGTTGTTAATGTTACTTCAACTACAGATATTTTTTTTAATAATTTATTGCTTTAAATGTTACAGAAGCAGAAGTTATAGTATTGAGAAAAACGGTCCGCTACAACAACGAGGGTAAGTCTTCTTGAAAATACAGTACGTCAAATTATTTTAAAATAATTACTTACTTATTTTCGATTCCATTTGCTGTAGATGTTTCATCAACTTTAAACATTCTTATCTTATTTACTGACCTACAAGTTGTAAAATCAGAAGAACTATTTTTATCACACAAAAGAATTTATAAAGGCAGTGATGAGGGTAGTCTACCTTCTTTAGAATACAGTAAGACTTTTTATTCTTAAATACCTTGTTATTAGTTTTACTGGGTTTTTATTAGTAAAACTATTCTTTGATTAGATTTACTGTAAATTGTTCTTCAACTTTGGACTTTCTTTTCTAATTTATTGATTTAAATGTTATAGAAACTGAAGTTATAATAATACACGAGAGATACAGATACAACGAAGACAATGGTAAGTTTTATTGAAAATACTGTAAGCCCTTGTACTAAATACTTAATTACTCATCCTTGATTAGATTTGCTGTAGATGATTCTTCAACTTTAAACTTTTTCTAATTTGTTGATTTAAATGTTATAGAAACACAAAACACGAGCCTCTTTTGCAGACAAATCACACACACGGATGAGGGTAAGTTTTATTGAAAACACAGTGACCTCATTTATTCTTAAATTATATTTAATTAATACATCACTAAATGAATACTTTGGAGCTTACTTGCTGACTCGTTTCGAAACTATCTTTTACGAACCTAAGCCTCTAATCTTAAATACCAAGTATTCTTACATATTTAATTAATAAGCTTTGATTAGATTTACTATAAATGTTTTTTAACATTTGACATTTTTATCTAATTTATTGATTTAAATGTTATAGAAGAAGTCACAGAGAGGGACACAGACACCATCAGTGAGAGCGGTAAGTCTTTTTTAAAATACAGTAAGCCCTTTTATTCTTAAATAATTACTTACTAAGAACTTGATAGATTTGTTGTAGTAGTCTCTTCAACTTTGGATAATCTTTTCTTATTTATTGATTTAAAAGTTATACAATTAGAAGACATATTCCATTACACAAAAGAGCTTATAAAGGCAGCGACGAGTGTAGACGTTTTTCGAAATACAGTAAATCTCTTTTTTCTTGAATATCTAATTAATAAACTCTGATTAGATTTACTGTTTCTTCAACATTTGACATTCATATCTAATTTATTGATTTAAATGTTATAGAATCTGAAGAATCAGACATATATCACACCGACACCAACACGAACAGCAACATTGACCACGGTAAGTTTTTAAAAATACAGTAAGCCCTTTTATTTTTAAATAATTACTTACTAATATTTGATTCCATTTGCTGTCAATGTTTCTCCAACTTTAGCCATTCTTTTCAGCGACAAGGGTAGGTCTTTTTAATATACAGTAAGCCCAATTATTCCTGAATAAATGCCTATACTTGATTAGATTTGCTGTAAATGTTTCTTCAACTTTAGATATTCTTTTCTAATTTATTGATCTAAATGTTACAGACTCAGACTACACCCTTATAAAAACTTCCTCAGACACCGACACTGGTAAGTCAAGGAAATTTATTCTTAAATACCTAATTATTGACCTTTTATTAGATATAATGTAAACGTTTTTTCAACTTTATTCATCCTTTTCTAATTTATTGATTTAAATGTTATAGAATCAGACATGGATCTCACAACACGAAGAAGGAGAAGGAGAAAACACCACAATGAAGGTAAGTGTTTTTTTTTTTTTTAATACAGTAAGTCATTGCGTAATTAAATACTTTTTTATTAACCTTTAATTAGATTTACTGTAATTCTTTCTTCATTTTTGAACAATCTTTTCTAATTTATTGATTTAATGTTATAGATTCAGACATCACAGACAACACAGACACAGAATCAATATGCACGGAGAGCGACGGGGGTAAGTCTTTTTAAAAATAAAGTAAGCTAATTTATTCTTGATAATTAATGACACATTTTTAAACCTTGTTTTATTTCTTGTGTGTGTATGTGTGTGTGTGTTGTGTGTGTGTGTGTGTGTGTGTGTGTTTGTGGAACTTTGTCTCTTGCCACATATTTATCCTCAAACCTGAGAACTGGTTACATGATTTAATGGTAACAGTACACATGACGATTATTACCATGTAATTGCATTGTGTACAAAGTAACAGTGAAATTAATAATTTATTATAGTAATTGTAGTAATATTGTGCTTAGATGGTTCTAATTTATTCAGTTATGAATTCATAAGTTACACGATCTAATTTTAGCAGCTCCTTAAATAATAATGTTGTCAAGTTGCTTTGAAAATAACTTAAAGTTTCTACCCATTATTAAATATTTTTAATTATTTTCATTAAAAATAACTGCTTTAATTGAAGTTCAGTTCAAGCTAATTAAATTTAATTCAAAACTTTTTATTTCGAAGTTAAATTTAGTTCAAAGTTTAATTATAACTTTTAATTTTATTTTAAAATATCCGTCCTGGTCAGTCATAAATTATTTTGCTCTTCCCCACGTGTCTGGTTCATTTTTATGGATTATGCTCACTATGGTTAGTCTCTGATCCCGGCTCATGTTGACGATGTATTCCTTTGATTGATTAAACTCATACTTCTCCTCCCTTGATATTAATTTTCCTGTGTTGGAAATAATTTTTATTGTTTTCTCAAAGCTTATAGAAAGAAATGATTTTATTTATTATGCTTTTTCTATAGAGCTACGTATAAAGCTTTGTAATGTATATGCTTAGTAATAAGATGAAATCTACATCTGTAATTCCTAAACTCGCTGAAATCAAAATATTCTTATTAAATTACTGTTTAATTTCCAGAACATTTACACGAAGAAGGCGAAGCACTAGACTCTAGACAAGACAACAGAACCACTCACTCTACATGTAAGAGAAACATTATTTTCTATTTCCCAATCTTCAACTTTGGATTTAAAGTTACGTCACTTAAAGAATATTTGTATATTTATAATTCATTTTAAAAATCCTTATTTAAAGTTTACGAGATAAAAAAACACAAAAAGGTAAGTTTACGTTTTGCCCAAACCCAGCTACTTTCTCATTTTCAGTTGACCACTAGTTTAAACACAACATAAATGCAAGGGTAGCAATGGGACAGGTTTGGGATGCTTACAATTATATTCCTTCATTTCATCACAGGGTTTCTTGTACAATAAATAGATATTGGGTCTCGTCACAATTTTTAACCAGGGACAAAGAACATTTTTAGATTCTATAAATGTTATTTTATGTCACTTATTCTTCCTACGTTTTTACCATAAAATTTTGTTTAACTAAACAACTAAATATTTAAGGACTCATTGAGTAAACACTAGAAAAAATAGCCGCGCTTCGTCCTTATCTATTACTATGGTTGTACTTCTAATATTTTACCCATAACGTTTCTATTGTATACAGCGGCTCCTTTTGATTCTCTTACGTCTGTTTAAAACACAGTAAAAACCTTTTCAGGTCAAAAAGAGCTTCTTTTGTTTTCTAAAGTAACACAAACTTTCAATTATTGTACATTTATATCAGTTTTTCTCTTGTGTGTACTTTCGTTAATGAAGCCAAACTTATTTATTTACACCACCGTCGATGTAAAAGTGAACATTCAGAGAATTTTTTTACATAAAGAGGTTAAAATTGTTGTTTCATTTCTTTATATAACCTATTGTCAATGTCTGCTCCCCATTGATTTTTCTAACAAACCCATCAGTAAATCTATAGTAAGTTAAACTACATCTAGATTAGTCTGTAAAACCTTTAACATGTATACCATCTGTCCTAAAGTCCTATAACATATAACATCTGTCCTAAAGTCTGTAAAACTTTTAACATGTAGCCTATTATCTATACTACATCTTTTATTGAAGCTTTTATCGTTAAAAAGTTTGTTTTTGGCCTTTGCAATCCCTGATCTAATTTGTATAAGTAACACATATATACTAGGCTATGGCTCCTCGGTTTTCCACATATCTCTAATCTACCGCGTATTTTGAAAACGTTTTTGGTGTTTTTTCAACTTTTATCAATTAACATTGATTTTCTGGTATCCTACCTAAGTGCAAGTATAGGCGCAATCTTATTTACACCTATTTTTAATGTCATTACCACATTTATTTGAGCGCTGTGAACTAATTTCAAGAAATTTAAAAAAAAAACAACTAACCACAACAAAAAAGTCTTTCATTTTATTGAAAATTACTTCATGTAGGTTCGATTACCGGTAATAATCTTCAGAAGAAGTCTTGGAATAATGGTAAATCGGTAACAGACGTCAATAGACACTAAAACGTCGTATTTGTCCAAGTTTCTTCTTTAATTTTATTCACAAACTCTACTCTGCTTTTTCATTATGTAAGTTCCCCTTGCAAATAAAATTTAGAGAAATGTTTCACCAACCATTCAGGTAAATAATTATTAGGGAAACACCAACCATTCAGGTAAATAATTATTAGGAAAATTTATTCCCGTCACTAAAGGCCTCATCATCTTACCAGGATTATGAAGATTTGAATGGGCAGTATTACCTTAGTATTACATGGCTAGAATGCGTTTGTTGAAACCTCTCATTATCTTGTATTACCGATTTACAAAGCTTAACCACTCCCTAGTTATGTTTATAAATTTATTTAATAAAAAAATGTTTAATTTTTACGTTTAACAATTCTTCCTTTTAATAACATAATTTTGTTTATCTAAAATATTTATTGTATGTCCTTTGCCGGCTTTCAAAACATAACAAATGATTACCATGTAATAGAAACGTACTTAAAGTAATTTTCAGTAAAATTAAAATTTTATATTTTGGTTAGTGGGTTTTTATTTATTTAGTTATCATTAATAAATATTTCGCCAGGAGTGTTTTCATTTGCAGCTGTTGTTTAATTGAAAGTTGAATATGATTTACAATGTTACAGACGTTTTATTCATTTATTAAATTAATTATTTCTTTTTATTTTTAGAAACAACATCACAGCTTCGGCGTTCAGTGGAAGGTACGTAAATTTACTTTAATTTCAAATCAAACTTGTACACTCCATTACTTTACTAATCAAATTAATTAAAATTTACGAACCTTAAATTTCCAAGTATGAGTTTTACAAAATTATTAATTGTTAAATAATTTGTTTCCTCAAAGAATTAGTAATACAATATACCTCACAAATATGATATCACCCTTGTGTATTGATGTAAGAGCATTTATAAATGTTGTTGCTGAAACCGCCTCTAAAAAGGTGCGCTCTGAATACTTGTCGGCTTACATAAGGTTTAGTTAGGGCTTTAATACATATCGAGCCTTCTAAGGGCAGTTATTGTCGATAGAATGAAAGCTCTTCGACAATAATACTTTCATACAAAATACAGCATATTATATGGTATATTGCCTATTAGTAACGTTTCATCTAACTTTACAAAAACTATATCTGTATTTATAACTTGATATCTAGGGAACTGTTAGAGTGCTGTCCAAACAGAGCAAAATAAAATCTTACATCAATCGGAAACACTTTTAAAAAGCTTATAGATATTTGTAGTCAGAATTCCATTATCTATATATTAGATTAAATGTTTCATTTACTAACTTCTAATACCAACAATTTTGGAAACATTATAGATGCTTGGGTGAATATCGACTTCCCATCACGGTGTTCAAGATAACAAGTATACAAGAAGAACACTGGGTCACCCAAGGTAAGTTGTTTTCTTTAAATATTTAAATTCTAAACCACTTGATATATGAGAATTTAACTAACAATTTATTCCTCAAATTTTTAATAATAAAAGATTACCAAATATTTAGTTATTTTACAACCCAAAACCAGCCTATTCTTTCCCTACCATAAAACTTTACCATATATTTAATTGATAATAACAAATTTAAGTTATAATAAACTTTTATTAAATAAAAATAAATTTGGTCAAATTAGAACTTATTATAAAACTAAATAAGTAAGTTTTATAACAACCTATTTAAGGTAACACACTTCGAAAGTCAAATAATTTTTAATACATGTGCAACGTTTAATACAAACACAAAATTAAAAACCATGTTTTGTTTGTTTTAATAAAGTTCAGAACAACACAACAATAATTCTAATAAATATTTAACAACCAAATTTAAACATTTTACTATAACGCAAAAGTCAGTTAAAACGGACTGTTCCTGAGTGAAGCCATTTCATTGCTAAAACATGAAAACAGTTTTGTCTTATGAACACAAATCACAATTATGTCTGTTACAGACTTATAACTGTAATGGAAAATATTTTACTCTGGTCAAGTTTTTAGGAGACTTTATTCCTGTTCTTTTAAAGTTTACATTAAATTGAATATATTTTTTAATAGCATTGTTTTATTTCTTGTTTTATATTAATTGATTTAATTCATAACTTTAAAATTTTGTGATATTCTGTAAATGTTTTATGTGGCTCCCATTAGGGTTACCATATTAATAAAATTTGTTAATCTTTCAGCCAACCATATTTACACACTGAACGCCAAACCTAAATTCCACTTGCTCCACATTTCTACACATCGTTTGGATAGACACCTGCGAAATTTCACCTTGCTACAACGCTTCACGATCTTTGGAACATGGATACAAATTTTTCTTGCTCACACACGTTGGCCTAGGTTCAACATATTTCGGATTAAAAAAAAAAAAAAAAAAAAAAAAAAAAAAAAATCAAAATTAATGGGGTGTAAACCCGTCGCGTCCGTAGTAATACACGTGCACCCCGGTAGCGGTTATCACCGGCTAAATGACGGAGAACAACATTCATGAACACCATACTACTACAACCCAAGAAGAACAAGACACAAAACCGCGCCGGGGTGAAAAAGCGAATACATGATTATATTTTAAAATAAAACTAGTTTACTTCTGTGTTTACTACTTTAATTTGCTGGTTTATTAATTTAGTAATTATTTACAATTAATATGCAAAAATATGCAATTGTGGTTGACGTATGTTTGCCAAACATGTTGCAGATTGGTTTCTGGTTTGTTTAAAAGTTATTAAGTTACGTGTTTAATGCTACAGAACTCAGATGTATTGCATATGGTATTTATTTTGGTATTGTTTAGCAATTATTATAAACACTGTGTTAGAATTATTTAGATATGAATTACTTATTGACTTTGTTGGTAAACTTATTTTTATCGTTGAAAAACATTGAAAATGGCGGCAGGAAAGGATGTAGGTTCTTAAATTTGTTTTTGGTACTTTTTCTATAAATATTACTAAGTGTTGTGGTTGGAAAAAAACGTTTGTCGGTATCCAGCAACAATTGGAAGAGAAAACTAACAGTTAGACAGTTGACAACTATCAACCGAGATACGAGAACCGGCACCACCTGCGAAGTACGTACATAAACGTACAGGCTGTCAAAGTTTTGTAAGCGTAGTTCGCGCATGTAGGAGAAGTGAGTGGGGAGTACGGCCGGCTGTAGAAGGGATGACTCACGTTAGACGTTTACGTTTGCGCATGCGTGTTTTGGCTCGTTCTACTCCAGCTGACGTAAAGAAAGGAGAAACACAACTTCTCATAGTTTCCCGCATTCATGTCGTTGTGATAATCTCCTGTTTTCTGGCCTGTTGTAAAAACCAAAAGGGCATTTTCCACACTTCCTGTTTCACTGCCAGCGTGGACTATGATTAGTCTTGATCGCTTTGAAATATTTTTTTTTTGTAGCCGTTAACAGATTCATCAGTCCATGCTAAATTCGTGATATGCGTCGAATGAATATAAGACTCATCTGAAAATATTATGGCCTATTTTCCGCTCTATACTGTCGAATTTTATTTAAATAGCATACTCTTTTAAAGCGTTGTCATGTTTTTCGATCACAACCCTTCTTTTATTTTCAGTTTTTTTTTCATATAAATCCCATGGATTTTAAAATTTTGCGTAAAATTTCATGAGTGAAATTAAATTCTAATTCCGGATATTTAAGCTTTAAAACTATTAGCACATTCTTCAATGTTGGAAGCGCGTGATGAGTCGTATGAAAATTAAGAACTATATTTCGTAATGCACATTTTTGAAAATCATCGATGTTGACTTTTTTAATTTTTCTTGTACGAATTTTACCTGGTGTACTGAATGTTTCGTTTTCTCCTAATCGTTTTCCCTCCGTCAATAATTTCCTAAATGTATGAACAGATATTCCACAAAGGTTAGCTACGCGGTCTTTAATTACCGAGCAAGACATGTTGGGATTTTCAGAATATATGTTTTTAAATACATTAATAACAATGCATTTAGTTTGGCTTCTGAGCGCCACTCCTTTGCCGAACAGACATGTTGTCTGCGGTTGAGGCATATTTAGTATTGAAAAATACTGTTTTGGTCGATACACTAAAGACATAAACACTGTCACACAAACTAAAGCGATAACGGTACTATTTGCTGTGTTGTGCATTCCAGCAACCCAGCTGTAAGAGCCCCCTCCCCTACCGCACTACCAGCCCTACACTTTCTCCCCACCATCGTATCTTTACCAAATCCGTCTCTGCGCACCACGCTAACATAACTTTGACGGCCTGTACCGGAAATGACGTCACTGAAATAGACGAAAATAAATGCCTAGCAAACTTCAGATGACATATTTCGTCCATCAACATCTCTTTTCAATGCAAGTAATCAATAATTTTTTCAGCAATTTTGATGCACAACTATAAATACTGCCGCATTAAACGTGTTCTAACCTTAACAAAACGTTGTAAGGATTACAATATATATATATATATATATATATATATATATATATATATATATAATTAATAAATTAAAAACATTTCAAAAACAAGAATACTTTTAATGCATATACTATATTCAAAGCTTTCCAAGATAAAACAGTATATTTGAATAATATATGTATTAAAAGTATTCTTGTTTTTGAAATGTTTTTAATTTATTAACTATATTACAAGACAATATTTACCTATATATAATATATATATATATATATATATATATATATATATATATATATATATATATATATAATAGGTTAAATTTATATAAGTAGGAAATATGTAAGAAGTATATTTAAGATGCCTAATTGTCAAGTAGGTCTTCCTTTGAATTATGCGTCTCTGTGTTAGAGAGTGGCATTTTAAATATGGTATTCAATTTTCATGGTGTTCAACAAGGGTACGTCAACGAAATACTAGCCAATACCGATTCTGCTCGAATGGGTCACAACACGTTTGTGGTTTCACCAACGCCACTTTACACTGAATCTAGTATTTGAGCTGATTAAAAGTACGAGAAAATATTACATGACAACACAGATACTGAATCTGAAATTAATAGGGTATTATATTACACTCTATTAAAAGTCATTATATTCATATATTTGAACATGAACTTCGAATAGGAAAGAGTTGCAGTGCTTAGGAAGTTAAAGAAGGAAAATTTTAAAAAGCTACAATAAGAGGGAAGTAGTGAAGATTCATTTACTTAATAAGATACCATAATGTGCAAGGGATGTATGTGGTCGTGTCTTCAGAAAACCGTTCCTCAGGAAAATATTTGGAATATTAAACAAAATTTATTGCATTTTTGTTTCAATTTACGGCCTGTTGCTCATATGTCTGTAAACGTAGTACGGGGAGTAGGCCTATATTAAATTCGACTCATCTGATTAGACCACTATTAACCTAGTAATTACATAGAGTGAGACGGGGACGAAAAAAGAGAAGAAAAGACAACGAAAGAAATAGATAAATAAATAGAGAGAAAAAAAGGAAAAGAGAGAGAGAAAAAATAGAGCTTGACAGTGAGACAAAAATTAAAGAGGGAAAGAATAGAGAGAAAACAAAGAAGGAAAATGAAAAATAAAGAGAGAGAGAGAGAGAGGGAGGTAGACAGGGAGAGAAAAAAGGAGGGAAAGAAGATGGAGAATGATTGAGAGAAAAATTAAGAAAGAAAAAAAGAACGAAAATAAACATAGAGAGAGATACGATTAGATTACAGAGCCTCGAGGACAATTAAAGTTGTGTGGCAGATTTTGAGATTCTGGCCTAACACATTCACTTCTAACAGTAATAACAGTTTACTGTCGCTTAGCATATTCTTTGATTCATTAATCGCGAACTGTGATGAGTATTATTGCGTAAGCAAAGGGGGCCATTCAATGCAATGACTGAGTTTTATGGTGACCATTAAATATTTGTCAGCAATGAGACTGACGTTATTATTTTCGATTTCAAAACAAATTAAAGTGTATTTGCTACAGTTAAAATAGCAGGTTTAATATAGACAGATAATAACAATTTCTTAAACTGTATATATATAATTATTGAATACAAATATTTTAAGTACTAAAATATTTTTAAATTATATATTAATCATAATGTTTTCACCAATAGAATAAGTACTAGCGTCTTCAGGAAAAACAATGAAGATTTTCTCTTGAAGATGCATACCTATTTAATTTTAAAAAAACTTCGAATAATAAATAGTTTTATAACTATTCTTGTATTCAAATTATTTTTATTCATTTACTATATTAGAGGAAAACGTATCTATATACATTAACACATATAAAAGAATATATATATATATATATATATATATATATATATATATTCAAGAATAAATAATATACACTAATTACAGGAATTAATTTATTGAATAATACACTCAAAGCTTTGCGTTGGCCGACATTACCAACATCCTCAGGAATTACCAAGAATGACAAAAGAACTGTCTAAGAAATATGAAGTTACTAGATAAAGCATTACACAGTTGCCAAATGTATTACAATATTGCCAAACCTATTCCACTGCTGCCACAACACTATATACATTGAATATAGTATGGAATTTAGAACGTATTTGAATTTGTCCATCTATCAATTTGTTATCATAATTATGCTTATAGATTTCAAAAGCTTCACATAGGTTCATTTTTAATCCTTTATTTATTTCTTTTATAATTTTCATATTATTTATATTAGGAAACATATGACTATTATTAATACAATGGGTAGCGAAATTAGACTTATGAATATTTGTTTTTAAAAAGGCATTAAAATGTTTTCTCTTGTATTATATGCAAAGTTATTGTCGATTATCTGTTTCC
Organism: Prosapia bicincta; assembly: GCA_036971475.1. Classification (NCBI taxonomy): domain Eukaryota; kingdom Metazoa; phylum Arthropoda; class Insecta; order Hemiptera; family Cercopidae; genus Prosapia; species Prosapia bicincta. The sequence goes on from JBAIZL010000001.1 coordinate 131,624,363, forward strand.
GCATTATGTTATTATTATTTTTAAAATCCTTATTTTTAAATTATTATTTAATGTATCTATTTTTTCTTTAATATCAATTTTCTAATCCAATTTGGTATATTATACTTTTGTCTTTTATTTGATCATTTATGTACATTGGTATTTTGTACATTCTATACAATTAATTATAGAGTGCTGGCAATTATAGGTTATAATGGCGATTTTAATAATTTGGTAATGTTTGCTTTGTCTGCGTTGGTTTTCTATGAATATTATATTTAAATTTTTAATTGTTTCTAGTAATTGTAATGTCTCAATAGTAGTAGTATTAAATTGGGGCCGCTAAAATTTAAAAACGTAAAATTGTGTGTGATTGCGGGTGCGTAAGTGTGGTGACGTGAAAATGGTTGTAGTTGTGTGAGTGTGTGACGTCATGAGGGGGGTGAGGGGAGGTAGTTGAGTTAAAAGTGCGTTTAAGTTTTTATAGTAAAAGTAGTATTTGGATCTGAGTGTATTTAATTAAGGATGTTTAATGGAATACGAATTTAGCGGCCCCAATTAATACTGGAGAATTAGGGAGAAAATGCATTTTATATTTGGGTGATAGTATGCGATTCTTTGTATTAAAAGCACTTTATTGAAAAGTGTATTTATTATTATTAAATGCGAGTTAAAAGTGCGTTTAAGTTTTTATAGTAAAAGTATTATTTGGATCTGAGTGTATATAATGAAGGATGTTTAATGGAATACGAATTTAGCGGCCCCAATTAATACTTGGGAATTAGGGAGAAAATGCATTTTATATTTGGGTGATAGTAATCGATTCTTTGTGGTAAAAGCACTTTCTTGAAAAGTGTATTTATTATTAAATGCACTTTAAGAAAAGTGTATTTATAGGTATTGGAGTTAATCTGATATTCAGGATATGATTGTTTTGGAACTATAAAATGCACTTATGAAAAAGTCACTTTTCGATGATACGTTAATCTTTATTAATACTGTTCATTGTTTCCATTATTGACGAGCGATCATCAACGCACATGTTACCTTCTCAGCTGACTGTTAACAAATGACTACTTAGCTTCAAGTACTCATATTTATAAATTAATATTTGGTGGGAGGTATAATAATAAATACTTTAGTGGTGGGGGGTTACCTTTTCTATACTAATGTTAGCTTAGAAGTGTGTCTGGAAGTAAACGTACTTTATAAAGATTGTCCTTTTAAATGCATATCTTCAAAATGTGCATGAATCAATTTTTTCGTTATTTACCAACTAAGGACTCGTAAGACATATATTTATTATTATGAAAAGACCATTTACATTTTTTCAAGGTCAAACAAATGGCGTTTTAAAAAATAAATGCGGTTCTACAGTACCGCTCACAACTAATCAAAAAGTTACATTTTTTCTAAAAGACATAATATATTTTTTTAAATCATAAGTTATATTAATTGTATTATTAAAAAGAAATAATGCGGTTAGACAAAAAAAAACTTATTACAAATGTTAAGAAAGATAAATTCTCATAACAGATTGTACAGTCTCTCTACATACACCACAAGTTTTGCAAGCTAATCCACAAAACGCACAAGCAATAACGTGTCTGCAGGGTAAGTACACCACTTGAACTTCTTCTACTCTACAGATTTTACATTCTGCAGGAAGTATATCTGGTGTCAATGAAGGCAGCTTGGTGGTCTTCTTAGTAACTTCAGCCTTCTCTCTGATCCTATCAACGAAAGCCTTGCCTTTTACTAGTAATACGAATGAACATGTACCATGCCATGTTGCGTGTTCAATCCATGGGTCATCTTTGTCCATCCAGTCCTTAAGGCCGCCTCCGCAGCAGTAACAAAGAGTATGGTCAGAATGATTTATATAGAACAAGCCAGCAGCACTCAACTCTTCTTTTTTCTCTCTCAACAAAGGTGGTCCGTTATCAAAGGTTTTTATTCTAGACTCAATGGTTACGTATTGTGGGTAATGCAATTTTCTAACTTGTACAATGTCCATCGCTAGTCGATCTGAAGGATAAATGGTACCTTTTTGATTGCTCTTGCAGTTTATACACGCTCCTCTTTAAAGTTAACTGTAGGGGTGGGGGTGAACATTAATTACATTCAAGGTCAAACAAATTAGTTTTTTAAAAAAAGGCTGTTTTCAAAACTACTTTTACAACTATAACAAGGAATATATTGCTACATATAAATTAAAATCACTTTCTATACCTATTATTCATTAGACAAATGCAGTTTTAGTTCAGTTGATTTCTCTCCTGAAGGTCCATGTGAAACAATGAAGTACTGCCCAGGACGTATTGAATCTAAGTCTTCATTCATTAATAAATAAACAAACCTCTTCGGTAAAAATACTTGCAGTTTCGGAACATTTTCTTCTTTGTAAGGAAAGTCTCCAAGTACTGCAATCAAAGCACTTCCATTTACCGTCTCTTTTTTACCGAAGTAGTACACAGCATAATTTTTTAACGGCTTTAAATCTGAACATTTTTTCGTTACAATTGTTTTAGCTTTTGATCTCTGGTTGAATTTTTCTACAAGGGATTGTTCTTGATTATCTGCCATCACGATGTTTCTATTTTGAAGTTTGCGGTGTTAGTGATGATTAGGACTTCTTGCAGTTTAATTTATAGATCCTATCCCCCCTCCTTGTTTTATCCCCCTCCCCATACTACCCTCTCACCACCCTCTCTATTTCCCCATCTACAATTTTCTAGCTCATCAAAAATCGCAATTTGTCATTAATGCACTTTTTAGTAAAAGTGCATTTATTGACTTTGTTGTAAGTTGAAGATGCAGAAGGATATGTCGATTTTCGGAGAGTCTTTTTTTGTTAAAAAAATTCACTTTTCTAAAAGTTACTTATGTACGGAAATATATTGAACTTTATAACTGATATTGCTATAGATGTTATTTTCGTTTATGATGAAATGTTGAAGGTTTTTTAAGTTCATTTTTTTTAGAATTGACGAGCGCCTACCCCCTCTTATCCTTTTCCACGTCTACGTTTCTAGCTCTTAAACAAACGCTTAGATTTAGCGCATTACGTAGAGCACAATTTCCGTTCTGATGTCGGTGATCTTTATAAAAAAGATGATGTTTTTTTATAACAACGGTGCAGATATTATGTGAATTATAATTCTGTCTTATTTTAATAGGATAGTCTATAACTTTGGCTGTAGTGTATGTATCTATCCATTTAGTCTTTTCAGAACCGTAAGTATATATGATATCATAGTTTTTAGTATACTGTTTAATAATAGCGAAAACATCATTGAAAGTAGTGAAACCTTCAGACCACTTAATGAAATGATATCGTTTACTTAACCAATTTTTGGTTCTAGCCGACTTTTGGTTTAGGCGATTGAAATCGTAAGGGGGTTTGAATAGAAAGTAATCTGTTTCTAGAGATGAAATATCATGTATAACCAACTCCTTGATCAAAAATTCATCGTAATTTCCTCGAAAAGCTTGAAACTCGACAACACATTCTTTCACGCTTCGTTCATTTTTTTTCTGTAATGTTTCAGCCATCTCTGTAGCCTTTAATAAGTGTTTCTCTCAAATTGGTCTTAATATAACTTCAGCTTGAAAAATCCTACTTTTGAATCGTATGTGATCTAAGTAATGGTTGTTTCTCCTATCTTCTTCTTCATCAGAAAGTTCGTATATATCCGTGAAACTGCTGAAACGAGTTGTACGAGACATTTCGTCTTTAATTCTTTGTTTGTCAATGAACCATTTTCCCCACCACAGTAAACATTTATAGTTAGGCTGTATGGTTCTAGGCGCGTTGGTGATTTTTTTAAGTGGTCACCTCCCCTTTAGGCCTACACACCACTATTCACAATTTCAACTTCTGTAGTTGTTTGCTTATTTAAATTTTGCCTGTTTTTAATTTTGTGCGTAGTCAGAAGCACAAGGTTGTTTTGTGTCATAATCAGGTAGAGCTTTGAGTGTGTTTATATACCTGTATGAAGATATTTCTTGAGCGAGTCGGTTAATAATCGTAGAATCAGGTTGTACGTATGACACTGTCTTATCCTGTTGAACTGCACTCATTAAATATTCCTTTATAAAGGTCTGGTTTAATACCAACTGTTCCAAATATCTGTCAACTGCGACCGAAACACCGATTAACGTATAGAATTCATTAGTCGTTAGCAAAACGTTTTCATGGTGTTGTGAAAAGTCCTTTATTCGTATATACTGTTTTCCATAAATTTTAAGACTATCCACTTCGATGTCAGATTCTCTAATCATTAGCTTTGTCTTCTTACCGCTGTGTTTGCCTACTATATGTTGTTCAAAACTGCTAATATTATGAAGAAAATGTGCCCAGGAAGATATATTAAATAATATATGTTTGTCATAGTGGTTCAACAAAACACCTGGTGTATATCCCAAAACTTCAAATATTCCAACTGTAATATTTTTGCCCATGCATGCTGTAAGTGGATAAAATATACGTAAAAATTACCAGTTAAAATTTCAATCAGTTCTCTTTCGTTTCTTTATGTTGTAAAAGTCATTGATCTCGTCATAGGATTATACATATCTTCATAAATGCCGCAAACATCTTCTGAATTTTTTATGATATTTTCAGAATCATCTGTAGCTCCATCTGTTTCCATCGGTACTTCAGAAGTTCCATATGATGCAATGTTAGAAGACGTATTTTCATTTTCAGTATTGAGTTTCATATCTTCATTACCTTCTTGTGAAAGTGACATTTCGCTATTACACTGTAGCAAAGTTGAGGTAGCGGAACAGCTTATAAATGAGCACTAACCGAAATCGTCAGTCCTTATATAGTCGGAAAATGGTGCAGGGAAGTGTGTTTTTATCCCCCCACTCCTTTTTAATCGATACATATCCTACACAACCATTCTGACCACCCCTGTTAACGGAGTGTAAGTAACAACAGTATCATGCAGTATTAAACAGTAAGCTGAAGTATTATCTGGAATATTCTCTTCAGTTTCAAATTCCAACCGTATATCTACAGTAGAAGACTTTACGGATTCGTTCTGCTTTGAACAATCTATGACAACAATAGGCGCGTGCTCTTTAAACGTGTCAGGCGATATTAAAGGCGTGTCTGACCTGCCATAGTATGATGACTGAAATCTAGCGTACATATCGTAAAGTATGCCATATCTGTCCTTCGAAAACGATACATTTAAATTATCGTAGGGGAAAAACTGAGAATTTAAATAAAGTTTAATATTAGTAAGTTTACAGTGGTCAAACGTCCCGGCGTTGGCTGTTATATTATTCCTTTTGTTTGTCTGCAATGCAAATATGATATATCTAGGCTTTTCTAATTGAGTGGATGTTTTGATATTCCAAGACTGTCGTTGAGTTGAAGGTAAGATAGGATACTGATGCATTTCCCAGTTCCTAAAAGGTAAAACGATGTCTCTATCCGACTCTAATTGTTTCAACAGTGAAAGCCGGTGTTCGTCGGCAAGTCGTACGTGCGGTACCCTCCACGTTATTTTGTTTATGTTCAATTTCCAATCCATATTTGCTTCTGTAGTGGATGGGGGGGGGGCTATAATCGCGTCATTATCCGTTGAAGACCGAAGCAAGAATAATTCTTGTTTACAATTTATAATGAGTTTCCCATAGTCTTCTGCAAACCCTAATAGTAAACGGAGCGGTATAGAGAATTCAAAATATCCTTCTTTATTTGGTGTGATAGTTGTAGATACTGGAAACACCCAACCCGATGTTCGCAGTTTGTTTATTTCATGTGGTGGTTGAGAAATAAGCGTCTTTAAAGTGCTAGTCACACCAACACGTTTCGTAGAATCTACAATTATTCCTCTAATCTCGTATCTTATTTCTTCAAACAAAAATGCCATTGGGTTATTGATAAATGGAACTGTGGTTCCCAGTGCTCCATCTTTTTTCGTTACAATCCCTTCGATGTATATATAACTTTCACACGGTATAGTGTACGCGTCTTGATGTTTTATAGGAATGCGTATTTCGTCGTTATTTCCCAATCTCGATGAAGCGTAGGGGTTGTGAGAATGATACTCCTTCTCCCATATTGTCTCGTCGAATATAGGTCCATTATTTATGTTCAGAATATCCATTTTTATTAACAGTGAAACCAATTTGTTCTAGAAAACGTATGTTCTCGTTAGTTAACTTTTGAACAGACTGACAACTATTAACGTTTTCGTTACTAAAGATTGATTTAAAAGTTAAACCCATGTGTAGTAGATGTACTGGTTTCCTTTAGCGCTCTTTTATATGAAGTCTTGAAGTAATAGTCTCTCCTCTAAAATCTACAAAATCTCCGTCTTGATCCAATACGTTTAAATTAATGTCTGAAATATGACTAACATTTAAAGGTAAATAAACAAGATTATGAGGTTTTTCAACTATCTTAAAACCCGGTGCTACTGTAGGATAAAATGAATGCAATATATGTCCATTTACACCATCCTTATAGGCACCATGAACTATATTGCAAGTAATGTTTATAACGTTGACTTTGATTATATCGACTGTTTTATCACCTACGTGATTAACATTCGGAGATAGTGGACTATTAAGACTTGAAAAGCCAAGTAACGGACCTAAGCTGTGTTCCTTTGAAAAATCAACGAAATAAGCACAAGAAAGTTCGCTTCTTAGTAAACTGTTATTTGCTTTTAATGTAATTTTGTCTTTCCCTAATTTTTCTTGAAGAACCTCAGAAATATCTTCGATTTCATACGAATCTGTCTGCAGTTGTACTGTTTTGAAATCATTTTGTTCGTCGTTTTCTTTATAATAGAATATATTATTTACTCCTTCAATGACATTAGGAATTGAATTGTATGTTGTAAAATCTAGAAGCGCTACCTCCCATTCTTTATCCTCTCTAAGTTGTAACGGTGGAAACAGGGAACTATGAAGATTAGATGACGTTCCACTAATGGAAACCGTGCAAGACGACATTTCAAAAAATACTAACATCAGAAGCTAGAAACTCTAAACATAAATGTCCACAAATAGAAGTATTCTCACCCTGCCGTCTGTTGTAATTGTACAATATATTACTTGCTGGCTTGAAGTAAACCTTAAGTTCTCTAGGCGGTTGCAAATTTCCTAATCTGTCAAAGTAGTAGACTGTGTTGTCTATTTTCTTATAACAGACCCAGTGCGTTCCTTCACCAAAGGAGTTATCGAGGTTGACAATCCCCGTTTCGTATTTCTTTACTTTTTTCGGCAACTCATCTCTCATAAATATACCTCTGAAGTACGGTATTTTTAAACAAGAGGCGTAATGTATCAACTGAGTCGTGCTGAGCGGTGTATTAGGTAAAACAAGTTTGTTAAATTTATTTCTTAAACACGATATGGTTTTAGGTACAGACCTCGACCGTGTTTTTGATTTTTTTTTTTTAAATTCCTTTTTTTATGATTTTGCTTTCCAATTCTTTTTCTTCTTCCAGCTCCTCTTTTCCCACCCGTTCCTTTACGTCGTTTTGAACTACCTCCAATTGCTGTTTTTGCCTTCATTGCAGCAGCGACCGCTAATGCTGCAGCTCTCTCGCCAATACTTGAATCACTTGATTTATATCTCTGCCACGCTCTCTCTGCTAATGCTCTATCAGCTATAGATCTGTGTTCAGCGTCTGAGTAATTTGAATAAGCAATATCGTGTATTTTACACAATTCGTCCAATTTATTAATTCCAGGATCTCCACGAGCTAGTCGTTCTTTAAGCTTTGTCCCAGGACCGCAATATCTATATCCGCCTGGTAGATGTAGCTCAATGGGTAATGCGTCGATTGTTTTGTTCAGTAACGTTCCTACAGGTACGCTCTTGACAGCTTTACTCAAAACGGATAATGCCGATGTCGCTAAACCACCTCCTCCTTTATCAAATTTTTGATTCCTATTAAATAGTTTATAAGGGTTCATCTTAATTCATTTTATCGTCAATAGTTATTTATCAAGTTCTTCCTCTCCGTCTGAAGAGTCGAATATTTCGCTCCAATTTATAAAGTTGTTTTCGTTTTCTTCATTACTCATCTTTTTTTGTGGATAGTGTAGAGTAAATTTATGAATACAGTAAAACAGTTTATTTCCGAACCTTAGCAATGTCTCCTTTTGCTTGGAACGTGCTAAGTCAAACATCGTTTTTACATCCTTGAGACACACAGCATCATTGTTTTCTTCAGAGCTCGCTACGTTCGTAATTCTAAGATTCCTAGCATTGTAAAAATTTTTTTGATCATTTGAAGTAATTGCTAACTGTTTAAGCACCCTAATATTTATTGCCTCACCTTCGTATAAAGCGTCACCAATATTGCTTAATCGTTTAGCATTGAAATTCCAATTTGAACTTCCCTGCGATGGTGTTTTCGTATCGACATACATTTTTGTAGCGACATCAGTTTCAGCTTTTGGATTGGCGACATTACGTATAAGTTTATTTTGTACGTCGTAATCACCTTCGTCGGTCAACTTATATCCTTCTCCTCGAGGTCCTATCATAGACTCCCTTAATAAGGAATTTTCATGACGTCCGAACTTGTCGACACTCATAACTAAAGTGACTTGCTAAAGTATAATTTTTTGTCTTTTTAATTCTTCAGTCAAAGCAATCATTTCGTTATCCAGTCCTGTATGGCCTGAGAGTTTAGCATCATGTAATAAACGCATTCGATCCACTAAGGCGTTAATGTTATTGTAATATAAAACATCTGGTTGATTCACGTTCTTAAGTGGCATTCCAGCTCCTTTTTTTTGTCTTCCTGATGGAAATAACTTTGCTATTACATTTCTATACTTATGAGATTTGTTTCGATATATCGAGTTAGTGTGCGAGTAATTCTTTCTGTGTGTGTTTGTTTCTTTACAAATAACTTTAAATGCTGCTAGATCCTTTTTCGAATAAGATGTTGGATTCTTTGAAAATAACAATTCTAAAAGACCAGACGTACTTCTAAAAACTTTACTATTGATAATAATATTATCGTGTTTATCAATCATGAGTGTAGTGTCTCCGATCATTATTCTCTTACCTTCAAGCCTCCCTCCATATACATGATTTTTTTTCCTAATTCTTCCATGAAAATCTAATTTTGTTTCATATTTTCTGTCAAGAACTGCATTTTTACGGACGTTTTCTCCCACAGCTCTATTATATTTCTTTTTTCGTTCATCATCTTGTATTAAATGACAGTCTTCAGATAAGTCATCGTTATTACCTTGTGCGTCTTCAACAATGCTATTTGTCTCATTACTTTCTTCCAATTGCATTTCTGGTTTTTGAGTAATAGAAATTTTGTTTATAGTCTGTTGCATAGGCTCCGACATAGTTTCCGGTAAATTATCTCGTTCAATAATACCTAACTTCAACGCTTGGTTTTTTTTCCTTATGGAATCAGTTAGTTTTTTGAAATCGGTAATCAATTTCCCATTTTCCTCCATAATAATAATAAGATGTTTTTATTAACACGATCAATTTACAAATAAGGAAATTGCTGTCTGTATTATTGATGTAATAAAATAAATTCATCGAAACCGATTCTGTAACGTCCATTATTGATTCCCCTCTCTTTATCTATTACTAAAAACCCGTGTCTATCTACCCAAGCCTTGCTGCAGAGTTCTTTAAAAGTCTCAAAAGGCATGTCAGTGGTAACATGATCAGTATATACATGTCTCAAATTTTTTTCATCCTGTTTGAATAAAATTAACAGGTTTGCATTATCCCTAATTAATTATTTTGGAATTTTACTATATGTCTGTGTTATATATATAGAGTCAACCAAATTATGACGACCCATACAGAAGTAGGTTCTAATTTTGCCCTGTTTTTCACAAGAAACGTCGTCAAATATAAATACGGAATAAGGTTTCGCTTCATTCGGGTGAATGACCTCCTCGTTATCTTTAAACTTGTGATACCCTATACACGATAATTGTGAAAAAATCTTTTCCAATAACTGATACTTTGGTTGATTCAATGACTTCGAAAATATGTAGCTATTGTTGAATTTAAGCCCATTGACATCAGTTAACAAATTAAATACAACGTTTGTTTTTCCACAGTTTGAAGGACCGCATATTATACATCGAACTGAATCGGGTAGTAAAGTCCCATGTTTGCTACTTTTGTTACAAACTTCATCAGTAAAAACATCAATATTTGAAACTTTTAGTTTTTCTTTTTGCTTTACAACTTCCATAATTAATTCCTATGTGTGTTTCATTGCTTAGCAAAAAACTTTATATTTCTTAGCAATTAAATTAAATCTTTTTTAGGTATCCAGGAATCCTGATTACGGTCATATCCTAACCAACGTACTAAAACTTTATCTCCTCTTGTTTTTAATATCTTTTCAACTAAATACACATTACCAGACTTTGACTTCAACATCTCGTGACCATAAAAGCCTCCATGTAGTAGTTCTCCATGGTGATCTTTCAATATATACGTCTCTGGTACGGTTGGTTGGACTCTATAAACTGTAAATATCTCTGTCGTCCAATTCGGAATGTAGCTTTTTGAAAAATGCTTTTTTTGTTTACTAATGCGTACTGTTTCTCCTTCTTTAAATTTCCGCGGTGGTCTTGCCTCCATCTTTGGCATTGTGTTCTTGCGTATACGTTTCAACACTAATTTTTCATTCATCTTGCTCACTTGTATTGGTTTCATCCCTATTGTCCTATGATTACTGTTATTGTAATCGTAAATAAGTTTTTGTAGTATGTCATACCATACGTATGATCCTCTTTTTGAGAAAGTTTTGTACATAATTCCTTTAATTGTTCTGTTGAAACGTTCTATAATAGTAGCTTTCATTTCACTTTTTGTAGAATAATGGTTTATATTATATTTTTTCATCAAACTTTTAAACAATTTGTTAAAGTATTCTAAGCCATCGTCGGTTTGTAAATGCTTCATTTTGTTTTCTTTTAAAAATTGTTCCATTGCATTGGTTACAGTTTTAGCTGATTTATCTTTTAAAGGTATACCATAAGCAAACTTTGTGAAACAATTTATAATAAACAAAATATATTTGTACCCCTTATTAAAACGATTATAGGGAATCATTTCTACGAGATCTGCTTGATAGTAATGATCTTCAATTCCTTTTACTACAGTGTTTCTCCTGGGGAAATGTTTTCTCACAGGTTTTTGCAATTCTTGCACTATTTTAGATTTCTCATCCATCGCGGTAAAATTCCAATAAGGTAGCTTGAAATATTATCAAATAATTATTATGTTGATTTGGTAATTTAAACGTTTTTCATCTTATCATGTATCAACTAATTTACTTAGTCATAAATTATTTGAAATGTAGTATAATTTTGTATTTAGCTGATTTCCGCACCACAGAAAGTATAAATATATTGTTTAATTATTATACTAAGCTGTACAACTAAATGGCGCGTTAGAGGAAATTTTTTTTTACGTGGTCCACCTCTTCCCCAATAGGCCTATTCAGAGACCACACACTTATGTGAAGTATATAGGTTGACATTTGATTATGTTTTTTTAATACACACTTTTTCTTAATACAATTGTGTATTTAAATTATCTATTTTAGCCAAGGAATAATGTCCATAAGGCAAAGTTCTTACACCGTCTTCAAGAATAACCCTTTTATCATCATTAGCAGATAGAGACTTTTTATTTTGGGTTATGCTAAAAATTCTGTGATTGTAACTCCTTATGGTGTTAAATCCAGCCATGAAAGTTTTCTTTTCAAATAAACATTCCTTATAATTTTCGAATGATATGTGTTTTGTAAGGTTTGACTTTTTTATGCCTTTCAATTTCTTTATAATTTTCTTATGTTCTCTGTTTGATCCTCTTTCATTGCACGTGAATGCGTACATTTTGGGTCTCAAAGCAACTATTTCACACATTGGTATGGAATTCAACTCGTCTTTGAATTTACCAATTACTTTTTTATTTATTCCTTGATCGTACGTCATGTGATTTGTAGGATAATCAGAAAAATCAAAATCGTTCCTGTGTGGAAATGTTTTTAAATCTAAATATAAATCATTTGTTTTGATCCAATAGATAAAAGCGTTAGTATCTAAGTAACAGGAACCAATATTATCCCTGCCATAGTATTGCACCATTTTCTCATAGTGGAACTCGTACATATGGATTTTCGAGATGTCGAGTATGGACAACCCGACATATAATGGTTTGTCCATAAACACACTTGTTTTACCCATAGACACTGCGACTAAGTTATCATCAATGATTACAGTAGTTTTAAAATTAGTTTTTTGTGTTAATTTTTTTAATTTGGTAGCATTCGAAACAAGTTGAATATTTTTATGCTTTCTTTTATTCTCTAAAGTTTTTCCGAATACAGCATTATTCATTAATTTAAAAAAGTCCTTTTGAAACGCTGTTTGCGCAACGGCTCTTCTTGCAGTATTAGATTTAATATACGGCTCCATCCAACGGGACTGTGAAAATTCCAACACTCTATGGACTTTTGTAACTTTGAGACCCAATTGAATAGCTTGTTGTATGGTCCTGAAATGTGTAACATAACAGCGTTTGTCCAACAATGTGGTCAATAGCTTTTTGGTCTTACTGTTGGGGGGTGCTTCTGTTGATGGTAAAAGAGGTAAGTCGTAATGGAAGTCGTGCAAAGTTTCTGGGTACATAATATCACATTCCAAAATGTATCCTTTCTCACCATCTTTAGGAATAGATGTAATGTCACCAATTGCTTTTGGATCAACCCATTTAAAATCACCATATGGGAGGTGCTCTAAACTAGGTTTTGAGTATAAATTATTTGCGTCAAAATAGGCTAAATAGACACTTTCTTTCCGTGGGTTGTAATCGGGAAGGTATTTGTTGTTCGCTTTGACATGTCTTGTCTCACACTGAGTTATTCCGCCTCTAATAGCTGATTCCACCATAAGTACCATGTCAATGTCTGTTAGTAATTCTAGCTTGCAGCGAGTTTCTTTAAGCATTGCTTGCCATGCTAATCCAGGAGCTGTATAAGAATGTAAAGGGTCTAAGCCATATGCGGACATGCAGGAAGCTCTAAACTGTTCCATTATATCGCAAAGTAGTGTTACATCCAGCTTTACATAAAAATCGCTGTATTCTCCCAACGTCCTTATACCAAGTTCCTTCCATGTACGCAGAGCATGATTGTAATCTTCATCTGATATATCTGCTTGGTCTAAACGGTTATAGAAACATGCTTTAGGTGGAAGAGATGTATCTTCAAACTTTTTTAAAGAATCGACGTAGTCATAAGGAAATACTGATTTACGTAGAACAAGATCGATTTTATTAGGAGGTACAATTTTCTGTGTTTCTATTAAATCACTCCTTTGGAGGTTTTCTGTTAGTTTCTTCAAACTTGAAGGCATAAATCTGAATGAGTCAAGAAATCGCAACTTCATTTTCCCGATTGTCTTTGAAAAACTTATAAACTTTTCCATACTTGTAGCAAGAACGTCTATAGGAGCTTTATCACGCCCCAATTGTGGCACAATCAAATGAGCATCGTAACCTGTTAAGTTATGCACGACAACAGGTATAAAAGACGGTAGTTTGTAGTTAATATTACATCGATTACACGCTGCTCCTCTATATTTACCTGTTAGGTGATCATGGTCGCGTACTTTATGATTGATTGAAGTGAAACACTCTTTATATAGGTAACATTGTGCTGTGTGGTTGAAGTATCCAGATTCTTTTTGACTAAGTTTAAACATAGGTACTTTGCTCTTGTACATATTTTCAACTCTCTTTGTTATGTCGTATAGTGCGTCAATAAAATGTTTTGCCGCATTTTCTCCTCTGTATAACTGTGGAGTTGATGTCAGACCCAAAACACTGCCCAAATTGATATCACTGCCCAAATCGCTCCAGTCACGCCCGTTGAAGTAAAAATACCGCCCTATTGAAGAAATGCTATGTTTGTACCTCCTTGTCACACCTACATCCACCCATAAGGAGTAAATCCCGCCCAAAACTGATATAGACGATTTATTTATCGTTCATTAGGGTGAACCACCTCAATTTAGAGTAAATAATCTAAATAAACAGACTATTGTTGACCTACTTTTGATTTTTCTATTATATACGACCTAGATATGAAATAACAACCCAAATAATATCAGGAACACACCTATCACTGCCCAAATCGCTCCAGTCACGCACGTTGAAGTATAAATACCGCCCTATTGAAGAAATGCTATGTTTGTACCTCCTTGTCACACCTACATCCACCCATAAGGACTAAATCCCACCCATAACTGTTATAGACGTTTTATTTATCGTTCATTAGGGTGAACGACCTCAATTTAGAGTAAATAATCTAAAATAAACAGACTATTGGTGACCTACTTTCGATTTTTCTATTATATACGACCTTGATATGAAATAACAACCCAAATAATATCAGCAACACACCTATCACTGCCCAAATCGCTCCAGTCACGCCCGTTGAAGTATAAATACCGCCCTATTGAAGAAATGCTATGTTTGTACCTCCTTGTCACACCTACATCCACCCATAAGGACTAAATCCCGCCCAAAACAGATATAGACGTTTTAGTTATCGTTCATTAGGGTGAATCACCTCAATTTAGAGGAAATAATCTAAATAAACAGACTATTGTTGACCTACTTTCGATTTTTCTATTATATACGACCTAGATATGAAATAATATCGCAAATAATATCAGGAACACACCTATCACTGTCCAAATCGCTCCAGTCACGCCCGTTGAAGTATAAATACCGCCCTATTGAAGAAATGCTATGTTTGTACCTCCTTGTCACACCTACATCCACCCATAAGTACTAAATCCCGCCCAAAACAGATATAGACGTTTTAGTTATCGTTCATTAGGGTGAATCACCTCAATTTAGAGTAAATAATCCAAATAAACAGACTAATGTTGACCTACCTTCGATTTTTCCATTATATACGACCTAGATATGAAATAACAACCCAAATAATATCAGGAACACACCTATTACTGCCCAAATCGCTCCAGTGACGCCCGTTGAAGTATAAATACCGCCCTATTGAAGAAATGCTATGATTGTACCTCCTTGTCACACCTACATCCACCCAAAAGGACTAAATCCCGCCCAAAACTGATATAGACGTTTTAGTTATCGTTCATTAGGGTGAACCACCTCAATTTAGAGTAAATAATCTAAATAAACAGACTACTGTTGACCTACCTTCGAATTTTCCATTATATACGACCTAGATATGAAATAACAACCCAAATAATATCAGGAACACACCTATCACTGCCCAAATCGCTCCAGTCACGCCCGTTAAAGTAAAAATACCGGCCTATTGAAGAAATGCTATGTTTGTACCTCCTTGTCACACCTACATCCACCCCTAAGGAGTAAATCCCGCCCAAAACTGATATAGACGATTTATTTATCGTTCATTAGGGTGAACCACCTCAATTTAGAGTAAATAATCTAAATAAAAAGAATATTGTTGACCTACTTTTGATTTTTCTATTATATACGACCTAGATATGAAATAACAACCCAAATAATATCAGGAACACACCTATCACTGCCCAAATCGCTCCAGTCACGCCCGTTGAAGTATAAATACCGCCCTATTGAAGAAATGCTATGTTTGTACCTCCTTGTCACACCTACATCCACCCATAAGGACTAAATCCCACCCATAACTGTTATAGACGTTTTATTTATCGTTCATTAGGGTGAACGACCTCAATTTAGAGTAAATAATCTAAAATAAACAGACTATTGGTGACCTACTTTCGATTTTTCTATTATATACGACCTAGATATGAAATAACAAACCAAATAATATCAGGAACACACCTATCACTGCCCAAATCGCTCCAGTCACGCCCGTTGAAGTATAAATACCGCCCTATTGAAGAAATGCTATGTCTGTACCTCCTTGTCACACCTACATCCACCCATAAAGACTAAATCCCGCCCAAAACTGATATAGACGTTTTATTTATCGTTCATTAGGGTGAACGACCTCAATTTAGAGTAAATAATCTAAATAAACAGACTATTGTTCACCTACTTTCGATTTTTCTATTATATACGACCTAGATATGAAATAACAACCCAAAATAATATCAGGAACACACCTATCATTGCCCAAATCGCTCCAGTCACGCCCGTTGAAGTATAAATACCGCCCTATTGAAGAAATGCTATGTCTGTACCTCCTTGTCACACCTACATTCACCCATAAGGACTAAATCCCGCCCAAAAATAGACGTTTTATTTATCGTTTATTAGGGTGAACCACCTCAATTTAGAGTAAATAATCTACATAAACAGACTATTGTTGACCTACTTTCGATTTTTCCATTATATACGACCTAGATATGAAATAACAACCCAAATAATACCAGGAACACACCTACCACTGCAAAAATCGCTCCAGTCACGCACGTTGAAGTATAAATACCGCCCTATTGAAGAAATGCTATGTTTGTACCTCCTTGTCACACCTACATCCACCCATAAGGACTAAATCCCGCCCAAAACTGATATAGACGTTTTATTTATCGTTCATTAGGGTTAACCACATCAATTTAGAGTAAATAATTTAAAATAAACAGACTATTGTTGACCTACCTTCGATTTTTCCATTATATACGACCTAGATATGAAACAACAACCCAAATATTATCAGGAACACCCATCACTGCCCAAATCGCTCCAGTCACGCCCGTTAAAGTAAAAATACCGCCCTATTGAAGAAATGCTATGTTTGTACCTCCTTGTCACACCTACATCCACCCATAAGGAGTAAATCCCGCCCAAAACTGATATAGACGTTTTATTTATCGTTCATTAGGGTGACCCACCTCAATTTAGAGAAAATAATTTAAAATAAACAGACTATTGTTAACCTACCTTCGATTTTTCCATTATATACGTCCTAGATATGAAATAACAACCCAAATATTATCAGGAACACCTATCACTGCCCAAATCGCTCCAGTCACGCCCGTTAAAGTAAAAATACCGCCCTATTGAAGAAATGCTATGTTTGTACCTCCTTGTCACACCTACATCCACCCATAAGGAGTAAATCCCGCCCAAAACTGATATAGACGTTTAATTTATCGTTCATTACGGTGACCCACCTCAATTTAGAGTAAATAATTTAAAATAAACAGACTATTGTTGACCTACCTTCGATTTTTCCATTATATACGACCTAGATATGAAATAACAACCCAAATAATATCAGGAACACACCTATCACTGCCCAAAATCGCTCCAGTCACGCCCGTTGAAGTATAAATACCGCCCTATTGAAGAAATGCTATGTTTGTACCTCCTTGTCACACCTACATCCACCCATAAGAACTAAATCCCGCCCGAAACTGATATAGACGTTTTATTTATCGTTCATTAGGGTGAACCACCTCCATTTAGAGTAAATAATCTAAAATAAACAGACTATTGCTGACCTACTTTCGATATTCCCATTATATACGACCTAGATATGAAATAACAACCCAAATAATATCAGGAACACACCTATCACTGCCCAAATCGCTCCAGTCACGCACGTTGAAGTATAAATACCGCCCTATTGAAGAAATGCTATGTTTGTACCTCCTTGTCACACCTACATCCACCCATAAGGAGTAAATCCCGCCCAAAACTGATATAGACGTTTTATTTATCGTTCATTACGGTGAACCCCCTCAATTTAGAGTAAATAATCTAAATAAACAGACTATTGTTGACCTACTTTCGATTTTTCTATTATATACGACCTAGATATGAAATAACAACCCAAATAATATCAGGAACACACCTATCACTGCCCAATTCGCTCCAGTCACGCACGTTGAAGTATAAATACCGCCTTATTGAAGAAATGATATGTTTGTACCATCTTGTCACACCTACATCCACCCATAAGGAGTAAATCCCGCCCAAAACTGATATAGACGTTTTATTTATCGTTCATTAGGGTGAACCACCTCAATTTAGAGTAAATAATCCAAATAAACAGACTATTGTTGACCTACTTTCGATATTTCTATTATATACGACCTAGATATGAAATAACAACCCAAATAATATCAGGAACACACCTATCACTGCCCAAATCGCTCCAGCCACGCACGTTGAAGTGTAAATACCGCCCTATTGAAGAAATGCTATGTTTGTACCTCCTTGTCACACCTACATCCACCCATAAGGACTAAATCCCGCCCAAAACTGATATAGACGTTTTATTTATCGTTCATTAGGGTTAACCACCTCAATTTAGAGTAAATAATCTACATAAACAGACTATTGTTGACCTACTTTCGATTTTTCCATTATATACGACCTAGATATGAAATAACAACCCAAATAATACCAGGAACACACCTACCACTGCAAAAATCGCTCCAGTCACGCACGTTGAAGTATAAATACCGCCCTATTGAAGAAATGCTATGTTTGTACCTCCTTGTCACACCTACATCCACCCATAAGGACTAAATCCCGCCCAAAACTGATATAGACGTTTTATTTATCGTTCATTAGGGTTAACCACATCAATTTAGAGTAAATAATTTAAAATAAACAGACTATTGTTGACCTACCTTCGATTTTTCCATTATATACGACCTAGATATGAAACAACAACCCAAATATTATCAGGAACACCCATCACTGCCCAAATCGCTCCAGTCACGCCCGTTAAAGTAAAAATACCGCCCTATTGAAGAAATGCTATGTTTGTACCTCCTTGTCACACCTACATCCACCCATAAGGAGTAAATCCCGCCCAAAACTGATATAGACGTTTTATTTATCGTTCATTAGGGTGACCCACCTCAATTTAGAGAAAATAATTTAAAATAAACAGACTATTGTTAACCTACCTTCGATTTTTCCATTATATACGTCCTAGATATGAAATAACAACCCAAATATTATCAGGAACACCTATCACTGCCCAAATCGCTCCAGTCACGCCCGTTAAAGTAAAAATACCGCCCTATTGAAGAAATGCTATGTTTGTACCTCCTTGTCACACCTACATCCACCCATAAGGAGTAAATCCCGCCCAAAACTGATATAGACGTTTAATTTATCGTTCATTAGGGTGACCCACCTCAATTTAGAGTAAATAATTTAAAATAAACAGACTATTGTTGACCTACCTTCGATTTTTCCATTATATACGACCTAGATATGAAATAACAACCCAAATAATATCAGGAACACACCTATCACTGCCCAAAATCGCTCCAGTCACGCCCGTTGAAGTATAAATACCGCCCTATTGAAGAAATGCTATGTTTGTACCTCCTTGTCACACCTACATCCACCCATAAGAACTAAATCCCGCCCGAAACTGATATAGACGTTTTATTTATCGTTCATTAGGGTGAACCACCTCCATTTAGAGTAAATAATCTAAAATAAACAGACTATTGCTGACCTACTTTCGATATTCCCATTATATACGACCTAGATATGAAATAACAACCCAAATAATATCAGGAACACACCTATCACTGCCCAAATCGCTCCAGTCACGCACGTTGAAGTATAAATACCGCCATATTGAAGAAATGCTATGTTTGTACCTCCTTGTCACACCTACATCCACCCATAAGGAGTAAATCCCGCCCAAAACTGATATAGACGTTTTATTTATCGTTCATTACGGTGAACCCCCTCAATTTAGAGTAAATAATCTAAATAAACAGACTATTGTTGACCTACTTTCGATATTTCTATTATATACGACCTAGATATGAAATAACAACCCAAATAATATCAGGAACACACCTATCACTGCCCAAATCGCTCCAGCCACGCACGTTGAAGTGTAAATACCGCCCTATTGAAGAAATGCTATGTTTGTACCTCCTTGTCACACCTACATCCACCCATAAGGAGTAAATCCCGCCCAAAACTGATATAGACGTTTTATTTATCGTTCATTAGGGTTAACCACCTCAATTTAGAGTAAATAATCTACATAAACAGACTATTGTTGACCTACTTTCGATTTTTCCATTATATACGACCTAGATATGAAATAACAACCCAAATAATACCAGGAACACACCTACCACTGCAAAAATCGCTCCAGTCACGCACGTTGAAGTATAAATACCGCCCTATTGAAGAAATGCTATGTTTGTACCTCCTTGTCACACCTACATCCACCCATAAGGACTAAATCCCGCCCAAAACTGATATAGACGTTTTATTTATCGTTCATTAGGGTTAACCACATCAATTTAGAGTAAATAATTTAAAATAAACAGACTATTGTTGACCTACCTTCGATTTTTCCATTATATACGACCTAGATATGAAACAACAACCCAAATATTATCAGGAACACCCATCACTGCCCAAATCGCTCCAGTCACGCCCGTTAAAGTAAAAATACCGCCCTATTGAAGAAATGCTATGTTTGTACCTCCTTGTCACACCTACATCCACCCATAAGGAGTAAATCCCGCCCAAAACTGATATAGACGTTTTATTTATCGTTCATTAGGGTGACCCACCTCAATTTAGAGAAAATAATTTAAAATAAACAGACTATTGTTAACCTACCTTCGATTTTTCCATTATATACGTCCTAGATATGAAATAACAACCCAAATATTATCAGGAACACCTATCACTGCCCAAATCGCTCCAGTCACGCCCGTTAAAGTAAAAATACCGCCCTATTGAAGAAATGCTATGTTTGTACCTCCTTGTCACACCTACATCCACCCATAAGGAGTAAATCCCGCCCAAAACTGATATAGACGTTTAATTTATCGTTCATTAGGGTGACCCACCTCAATTTAGAGTAAATAATTTAAAATAAACAGACTATTGTTGACCTACCTTCGATTTTTCCATTATATACGACCTAGATATGAAATAACAACCCAAATAATATCAGGAACACACCTATCACTGCCCAAAATCGCTCCAGTCACGCCCGTTGAAGTATAAATACCGCCCTATTGAAGAAATGCTATGTTTGTACCTCCTTGTCACACCTACATCCACCCATAAGAACTAAATCCCGCCCGAAACTGATATAGACGTTTTATTTATCGTTCATTAGGGTGAACCACCTCCATTTAGAGTAAATAATCTAAAATAAACAGACTATTGCTGACCTACTTTCGATATTCCCATTATATACGACCTAGATATGAAATAACAACCCAAATAATATCAGGAACACACCTATCACTGCCCAAATCGCTCCAGTCACGCACGTTGAAGTATAAATACCGCCATATTGAAGAAATGCTATGTTTGTACCTCCTTGTCACACCTACATCCACCCATAAGGAGTAAATCCCGCCCAAAACTGATATAGACGTTTTATTTATCGTTCATTACGGTGAACCCCCTCAATTTAGAGTAAATAATCTAAATAAACAGACTATTGTTGACCTACTTTCGATATTTCTATTATATACGACCTAGATATGAAATAACAACCCAAATAATATCAGGAACACACCTATCACTGCCCAAATCGCTCCAGCCACGCACGTTGAAGTGTAAATACCGCCCTATTGAAGAAATGCTATGTTTGTACCTCCTTGTCACACCTACATCCACCCATAAGGACTAAATCCCGCCCAAAACTGATATAGACGTTTTATTTATCGTTCATTAGGGTTAACCACCTCAATTTAGAGTAAATAATTTAAAATAAACAGACTATTGTTGACCTACCTTCGATTTTTCCATTATATACGACCTAGATATGAAACATCAACCCAAATATTATCAGGAACACCCATCACTGCCCAAATCGCTCCAGTCACGCCCGTTAAAGTAAAAATACCGCCCTATTGAAGAAATGCTATGTTTGTACCTCCTTGTCACACCTACATCCACCCATAAGGAGTAAATCCCGCCCAAAACTGATATAGACGTTTTATTTATCGTTCATTAGGGTGACCCACCTCAATTTAGAGAAAATAATTTAAAATAAACAGACTATTGTTAACCTACCTTCGATTTTTCCATTATATACGTCCTAGATATGAAATAACAACCCAAATATTATCAGGAACACCTATCACTGCCCAAATCGCTCCAGTCACGCCCGTTAAAGTAAAAATACCGCCCTATTGAAGAAATGCTATGTTTGTACCTCCTTGTCACACCTACATCCACCCATAAGGAGTAAATCCCGCCCAAAACTGATATAGACGTTTTATTTATCGTTCATTAGGGTGACCCACCTCAATTTAGAGAAAATAATTTAAAATAAACAGACTATTGTTAACCTACCTTCGATTTTTCCATTATATACGTCCTAGATATGAAATAACAACCCAAATATTATCAGGAACACCTATCACTGCCCAAATCGCTCCAGTCACGCCCGTTAAAGAAAAATACCGCCCTATTGAAGAAATGCTATGTTTGTACCTCCTTGTCACACCTACATCCACCCATAAGGAGTAAATCCCGCCCAAAACTGATATAGACGTTTAATTTATCGTTCATTAGGGTGACCCACCTCAATTTAGAGTAAATAATTTAAAATAAACAGACTATTGTTGACCTACCTTCGATTTTTCCATTATATACGACCTAGATATGAAATAACAACCCAAATAATATCAGGAACACACCTATCCCTGCCCAAAATCGCTCCAGTCACGCCCGTTGAAGTATAAATACCGCCCTATTGAAGAAATGCTATGTTTGTACCTCCTTGTCACACCTACATCCACCCATAAGAACTAAATCCCGCCCGAAACTGATATAGACGTTTTATTTATCGTTCATTAGGGTGAACGACCTCAATTTAGAGTAAATAATCTAAATAAACAGACTATTGCTCACCTACTTTCGATTTTTCTATTATATACGACCTAGATATGAAATAACAACCCAAAATAATATCAGGAACACACCTATCATTGCCCAAATCGCTCCAGTCACGCCCGTTGAAGTATAAATACCGCCCTATTGAAGAAATGCTATGTCTGTACCTCCTTGTCACACCTACATTCACCCATAAGGTAAAATCCCGCCCAAAAATAGACGTTTTATTTATCGTTTATTAGGGTGAACCACCTCAATTTAGAGTAAATAATCTACATAAACAGACTATTGTTGACCTACTTTCGATTTTTCCATTATATACGACCTAGATATGAAATAACAACCCAAATAACACCAGGAACACACCTACCACTGCAAAAATCGCTCCAGTCACGCACGTTGAAGTATAAATACCGCCCTATTGAAGAAATGCTATGTTTGTACCATCTTGTCACACCTACATCCACCCATAAGGACTAAATCCCGCCCAAAACAGTTATAGACGTTTTATTTATCGCTCATTATTGGTGAACGACCTCAACTTAGAGTAAATAATCCAAATAAACAGACTAATGTTGACCTACCTTCGATTTTTCCAATATATACGACCTAGATATGAAATAACAACCCAAATAATATCAGGAACACACCTATTACTGCCCAAATCGCTCCAGTGACGCCCGTTGAAGTATAAATACCGCCCTATTGAAGAAATGCTTTGTTTGTAACTCCTTGTCACACCTACATCCACCCAAAAGGACTAAATCCCGCCCAAATCAGATATAGACGTTTTATTTATCGTTCATTAGGGTGAACCACCTCAATTTAGAGTAAATAATCCAAATAAACAGACTATTGTTGACCTACCTTCGATTTTTCCATTATATACGACCTAGATATGAAATAACAACCCAAATAATATCAGGAACACACCTATCACTGCCCAAATCGTTCCAGTGACGCCCGTTGAAGTATAAATACCGCCCTATTGAAGAAATGCTATGTTTGTACCTCCTTGTCACACCTACATCCACCCATAAGTACTAAATCCCGCCCAAAACAGATATAGACGTTTTAGTTATCGTTCATTAGGGTGAATCACCTCAATTTAGAGTAAATAATCCAAATAAACAGACTAATGTTGACCTACCTTCGATTTTTCCATTATATACGACCTAGATATGAAATAACAACCCAAATAATATCAGGAACACACCTATTACTGCCCAAATCGCTCCAGTGACGCCCGTTGAAGTATAAATACCGCCCTATTGAAGAAATGCTATGATTGTACCTCCTTGTCACACATACATCCACCCATAAGGAGTAAATCCCGCCCAAAACTGATATAGACGATTTATTTATCGTTCATTAGGGTGAACCACCTCAATTTAGAGTAAATAATCTAAATAAACAGACTATTGTTGACCTACTTTTGATTTTTCTATTATATACGACCTAGATATGAAATAACAACCCAAATAATATCAGGAACACACCTATCACTGCCCAAATCGCTCCAGTCACGCCCGTCGAAGTATAAATACCGCCCTATTGAAGAAATGCTATGTTTGTACCTCCTTGTCACACCTACATCCACCCATAAGGACTAAATCCCACCCATAACTGTTATAGACGTTTTATTTATCGTTCATTAGGGTGAACCACCTCAATTTAGAGTAAATAATCTAAATAAACAGACTATTGTTGACCTACTTTTGATTTTTCTATTATATACGACCTAGATATGAAATAACAACCCAAATAATATCAGGAACACACCTATCACTGCCCAAATCGCTCCAGTCACGCCCGTCGAAGTATAAATACCGCCCTATTGAAGAAATGCTATGTTTGTACCTCCTTGTCACACCTACATCCACCCATAAGGACTAAATCCCACCCATAACTGATATAGACGTTTTATTTATCGTTCATTAGGGTGAACGACCTCAATTTAGAGTAAATAATCTAAAATAAACAGACTATTGGGGACCTACTTTCGATTTGTCTATTATATACGACCTAGATATGAAATAACAACCCAAATAATATCAGGAACACACCTATCACTGCCTAAATCGCTCCAGTCACGCCCGTTGAAGTATAAATACCGCCCTATTGAAGAAATGCTATGTTTGTACTTCCTTGTCACACCTACATCCACCCATAAGGACTAAATCCCACCCATAACTGATATAGACGTTTTATTTATCGTTCATTAGGGTGAACCACCTCAATTTAGAGTAAATAATCTAAATAAACAGACTATTGTTGACCTACTTTTGATTTTTCTATTATATACGACCTAGATATGAAATAACAACCCAAATAATATCAGGAACACACCTATCACTGCCCAAATCGCTCCAGTCACGCCCGTCGAAGTATAAATACCGCCCTATTGAAGAAATGCTATGTTTGTACCTCCTTGTCACACCTACATCCACCCATAAGGACTAAATCCCACCCATAACTGTTATAGACGTTTTATTTATCGTTCATTAGGGTGAACCACCTCAATTTAGAGTAAATAATCTAAATAAACAGACTATTGTTGACCTACTTTTGATTTTTCTATTATATACGACCTAGATATGAAATAACAACCCAAATAATATCAGGAACACACCTATCACTGCCCAAATCGCTCCAGTCACGCCCGTCGAAGTATAAATACCGCCCTATTGAAGAAATGCTATGTTTGTACCTCCTTGTCACACCTACATCCACCCATAAGGACTAAATCCCACCCAAAACTGATATAGACGTTTTATTTATCGTTCATTATTGGTGAACGACCTCAACTTAGAGTAAATAATCTAAATAAACAGACTATTGTTGACCTACTTTCGATTATTCTATTATATACGACCTAGATATGAAATAACAAACCCAAATAATATCAGGAACACACCTATCACTGCCCAAATCGCTCCAGTCACGCCCGTTGAAGTATAAATACCGCCCTATTGAAGAAATGCTATGTTTGTACCTCCTTGTCACACCTACATCCACCCATAAGGACTAAATCCCGCCCAAAACTGATATAGACGTTTTATTTATCGTTCATTAGGGTTAACCACCTCAATTTAGAGTAAATAATTTAAAATAAACAGACTATTGTTGACCTACCTTCGATTTTTCCATTATATACGACCTAGATATGAAACAACAACCCAAATAATACCAGGAACACACCTACCACTGCAAAAATCGCTCCAGTCACGCCCGTTGAAGTATAAATACCGCCCTATTGAAGAAATGCTATGTTTGTACCTCCTTGTCACACCTACATCCACCCATAAGGACTAAATCCCGCCCAAAAATAGACGTTTTATTTATCGTTTATTAGGGTGAACCACCTCAATTTAGAGTAAATAATCTACATAAACAGACTATTGTTGACCTACTTTCGATTTTTCCATTATATACGACCTAGATATGAAATAACAACCCAAATAATACCAGGAACACACCTACCACTGCAAAAATCGCTCCAGTCACGCACGTTGAAGTATAAATACCGCCCTATTGAAGAAATGCTATGTTTGTACCTCCTTGTCACACCTACATCCACCCATAAGGACTAAATCCCGCCCAAAACTGATATAGACGTTTTATTTATCGTTCATTAGGGTTAACCACCTCAATTTAGAGTAAATAATTTAAAATAAACAGACTATTGTTGACCTACCTTCGATTTTTCCATTATATACGACCTAGATATGAAACAACAACCCAAATATTATCAGGAACACCCATCACTGCCCAAATCGCTCCAGTCACGCCCGTTAAAGTAAAAATACCGCCCTATTGAAGAAATGCTATGTTTGTACCTCCTTGTCACACCTACATCCACCCATAAGGAGTAAATCTCGCCCAAAACTGATATAGACGTTTTATTTATCGTTCATTAGGGTGACCCACCTCAATTTAGAGAAAATAATTTAAAATAAACAGACTATTGTTAACCTACCTTCGATTTTTCCATTATATACGTCCTAGATATGAAATAACAACCCAAATATTATCAGGAACACCTATCACTGCCCAAATCGCTCCAGTCACGCCCGTTAAAGTAAAAATACCGCCCTATTGAAGAAATGCTATGTTTGTACCTCCTTGTCACACCTACATCCACCCATAAGGAGTAAATCCCGCCCAAAACTGATATAGACGTTTAATTTATCGTTCATTAGGGTGAACCACCTCAATTTAGAGTAAATAATTTAAAATAAACAGACTATTGTTGACCTACCTTCGATTTTTCCATTATATACGACCTAGATATGAAATAACAACCCAAATAATATCAGGAACACACCTATCACTGCCCAAAATCGCTCCAGTCACGCCCGTTGAAGTATAAATACCGCCCTATTGAAGAAATGCTATGTTTGTACCTCCTTGTCACACCTACATCCACCCATAAGAACTAAATCCCGCCCAAAACTGATATAGACGTTTAATTTATCGTTCATTAGGGTGACCCACCTCAATTTAGAGTAAATAATTTAAAATAAACAGACTATTGTCGACCTACTTTCAATTTTTCTATTATATACGACCTAGATATGAAATAACAACCCAAATAATATCAGGAACACACCTATCACTGCCCAAATCGCTCCAGTCACGCCCGTTGAAGTATAAATACCGCCCTATTGAAGAAATGCTATGATTGTACCTCCTTGTCACACCTACATCCACCCATAAGGACTAAATCCCGCCCACAACTGATATAGACGTTTTATTTATCGTTCATTAGGGTGAACCACCTCCATATAGAGTAAATAATCTAAAATAAACAGACTATTGCTGACCTACTTTCGATATTCCCATTATATACGACCTAGATATGAAATAACAACCCAAATAATATCAGGAACACACCTATCACTGCCCAAATCGCTCCAGTCACGCACGTTGAAGTATAAATACCGCCCTATTGAAGAAATGCTATGTTTGTACCTCCTTGTCACACCTACATCCACCCATAAGGAGTAAATCCCGCCCAAAACTGATATAGACGTTTTATTTATCGTTCATTAGGGTGAACCACCTCAATTTAGAGTAAATAATATAAATAAACAGACTATTGTTGACCTACTTTCGATTTTTCTATTATATACGACCTAGATATGAAATAACAACCCAAATAATATCAGGAACACACCTATCACTGCCCAAATCGCTCCAGTCACGCACGTTGAAGTATAAATACCGCCTTATTGAAGAAATGATATGTTTGTACCATCTTGTCACACCTACATCCACCCATAAGGAGTAAATCCCGCCCAAAACTGATATAGACGTTTTATTTATCGTTCATTAGGGTGAACCACCTCAATTTAGAGTAAATAATCCAAATAAACAGACTATTGTTGACCTACTTTCGATATTTCTAATATATACGACCTAGATATGAAATAACAACCCAAATAATATCAGGAACACACCTATCACTGCCCAAATCGCTCCAGTCACGCACGTTGAAGTGTAAATACCGCCCTATTGAAGAAATGCTATGTTTGTACCTCCTTGTCACACCTACATCCACCCATAAGGACTAAATCCCGCCCAAAACTGATATAGACGTTTTATTTATCGTTCATTAGGGTTAACCACCTCAATTTAGAGTAAATAATTTAAAATAAACAGACTATTGTTGACCTACCTTCGATTTTTCCATTATATACGACCTAGATATGAAACAACAACCCAAATATTATCAGGAACACCCATCACTGCCCAAATCGCTCCAGTCACGCCCGTTAAAGTAAAAATACCGCCCTATTGAAGAAATGCTATGTTTGTACCTCCTTGTCACACCTACATCCACCCATAAGGATTAAATCCCGCCCAAAACTGATATAGACGTTTTATTTATCGTTCATTAGGGTGACCCACCTCAATTTAGAGAAAATAATTTAAAATAAACAGACTATTGTTAACCTACCTTCGATTTTTAAATTATATACGTCCTAGATATGAAATAACAACCCAAATATTATCAGGAACACCTATCACTGCCCAAATCGCTCCAGTCACGCCCGTTAAAGTAAAAATACCGCCCTATTGAAGAAATGCTATGTTTGTACCTCCTTGTCACACCTACATCCACCCATAAGGACTAAATCCCGCCCAAAACTGATATAGACGTTTAATTTATCGTTCATTAGGGTGACCCACCTCAATTTAGAGTAAATAATTTAAAATAAACAGACTATTGTTGACCTACCTTCGATTTTTCCATTATATACGACCTAGATATGAAATAACAACCCAAATAATATCAGGAACACACCTATCACTGCCCAAAATCGCTCCAGTCACGCCCGTTGAAGTATAAATACCGCCCTATTGAAGAAATGCTATGTTTGTACCTCCTTGTCACACCTACATCCACCCATAAGAACTAAATCCCGCCCGAAACTGATATAGACGTTTTATTTATCGTTCATTAGGGTGAACCACCTCCATTTAGAGTAAATAATCTAAAATAAACAGACTATTGCTGACCTACTTTCGATATTCCCATTATATACGACCTAGATATGAAATAACAACCCAAATAATATCAGGAACACACCTATCACTGCCCAAATCGCTCCAGTCACGCACGTTGAAGTATAAATACCGCCCTATTGAAGAAATGCTATGTTTGTACCTCCTTGTCACACCTACATCCACCCATAAGGAGTAAATCCCGCCCAAAACTGATATAGACGTTTAATTTATCGTTCATTAGGGTGACCCACCTCAATTTAGAGTAAATAATTTAAAATAAACAGACTATTGTTGACCTACCTTCGATTTTTCCATTATATACGACCTAGATATGAAATAACAACCCAAATAATATCAGGAACACACCTATCACTGCCCAAATCGCTCCAGTCACGCACGTTGAAGTATAAATACCGCCTTATTGAAGAAATGATATGTTTGTACCATCTTGTCACACCTACATCCACCCATAAGGAGTAAATCCCGCCCAAAACTGATATAGACGTTTTATTTATCGTTCATTAGGGTGAACCACCTCAATTTAGAGTAAATAATCCAAATAAACAGACTATTGTTGACCTACTTTCGATTTTCCCATTATATACGACCTAGATATGAAATAACAACCCAAATAATATCAGGAACACACCTATCACTGCCCAAATCGCTCCAGTCACGCACGTTGAAGTGTAAATACCGCCCTATTGAAGAAATGCTATGTTTGTACCTCCTTGTCACACCTACATCCACCCATAAGGACTAAATCCCGCCCAAAACTGATATAGATGTTTTATTTATCATTCATTAGGGTGAACGACCTCAACTTAGAGTAAATAATCTAAAATAAACAGACTATTGTTGACCTACTTTCGATATTCCCATTATATACGCCCTAGATATGAAATAACAACCCAAATAATATCAGGAACACACCTATCACTGCCCAAATCGCTCCAATCACGCCCGTTGAAGTAAAAATACCGCCCTATTGAAGAAATGCTATGTTTGTACCTCCTTGTCACACCTACATCCACCCATAAGGAGTAAATCCAGCCCAAAATTTATATAGACGTTTTATTTATCGTTCATTAGGGTGAACCACCTCCATTTAGAGTAAATAATCTAAAATAAACAGACTATTGTTGACCTACTTTCGATTTTTCTATTATATACGACCTAGATATGAAATAACAACCCAAATAATATCAGGAACACACCTATCACTGCCCAAATCGCTCCAGTCACGCCCGTTGAAGTAAAAATACCGCCCTATTGAAGAAATGCTATGTTTGTACCTCCTTGTCACACCTACATCCACCCATAAGGACTAAATCCCGCCCAAAACCGATATAGACGTTTCATTTATCGTTCATTAGGGTGAACCACCTCAATTTAGAGTAAATAATGTACATAAACAGGCTATTGTTGACCTACCTTCGATTTTTCCATTATATACGACCTAGATATGAAATAACAACCCAAATAATATCAGGAACACACGTATCACTGCCCAAATCGCTCCAGTCACGCCCGTTGAAGGAAAAATACCGCCCTAGTGTAGAAATGCTATGTTTGTACCCCCTTGTCACACCTACATCCACCCATAAGGAGTAAATCCCGCCCAAAACTGATATAGACGATTTATTTATCGTTCATTAGGGTGAACCACCTCAATTTAGAGTAAATAATCTAAATAAACAGACTATTGTTGACCTACTTTTGATTTTTCTATTATATACGACCTAGATATGAAATAACAACCCAAATAATATCAGGAACACACCTATCACTGCCCAAATCGCTCCAGTCACGCACGTTGAAGTATAAATACCGCCCTATCGAAGAAATGCTATGTTTGTACCTCCTTGTCACACCTACATCCACCCATAAGGACTAAATCCCGCCCAAAACTGATATAGACGTTTTATTTATCGTTCATTAGGGTTAACCACCTCAATTTAGAGTAAATAATCTATAAATAAACTGACTATTGTTGACCTACTTTTGATTTTTCTATTATATACGACCTAGATATGAAATAACAACCCAAATAATATCAGGAACACACCTATCACTGCCCAAATCGCTCCAGTCACGCCCGTTGATGTAAAAATACCGCCCTATTGAAGAAATGCTATGTTTGTACCTCCTTGTCACACCTACATCCACCCATAAGGAGTAAATCCCACCCAAAACTGATATAGACGTTTAATTTATCGTTCATTAGGGTGACCCACCTCAATTTAGAGTAAATAATTTAAAATAAACAGACTATTGTTGACCTACCTTC
This sequence comes from Prosapia bicincta, assembly GCA_036971475.1. Taxonomy (NCBI): domain Eukaryota; kingdom Metazoa; phylum Arthropoda; class Insecta; order Hemiptera; family Cercopidae; genus Prosapia; species Prosapia bicincta. The sequence continues at coordinate 131,655,997 of JBAIZL010000001.1, forward strand.
GATTTTTCCATTATATACGACCTAGATACGAGATAACAACCAAAATATTATCAGGAACACCTATCACTGCCCAAATCGCTCCAGTCACGCCCGTTAAAGTAAAAATACCGCCCTATTGAAGAAATGCTATGTTTGTACCTCCTTGTCACACCTACATCCACCCATAAGGACTAAATCCCGCCCAAAACTGATATAGACGTTTTATTTATCGTTCATTAGGGTGAACGACCTCAATTTAGAGTAAATAATCTAAAATAAACAGACTATTGTTAACCTACCTTCGATTTTTCCATTATATACGTCCTAGATATGAAATAACAACCCAAATATTATCAGGAACACCTATCACTGCCCAAATCGCTCCAGTCACGCCCGTTAAAGTAAAAATACCGCCCTATTGAAGAAATGCTATGTTTGTACCTCCTTGTCACACCTACATCCACCCATAAGGAGTAAATCCCGCCCAAAACTGATATAGACGTTTTATTTATCGTTCATTAGGGTGACCCACCTCAATTTAGAGAAAATAATTTAAAATAAACAGACTATTGTTAACCTACCTTCGATTTTTCCATTATATACGTCCTAGATATGAAATAACAACCCAAATATTATCAGGAACACCTATCACTGCCCAAATCGCTCCAGTCACGCCCGTTGAAGTATAAATACCGCCCTATTGAAGAAATGCTATGTTTGTACCTCCTTGTCACACCTACATCCACCCATAAGGAGTAAATCCCGCCCAAAACTGATATAGACGTTTAATTTATCGTTCATTAGGGTGACCCACCTCAATTTAGAGTAAATAATCTAAATAAACAGACTATTGTTGACCTACTTTCGATTTTTCTATTATATACGACCTAGATATGAAATAACAACCCAAATAATATCAGGAACACACCTATCACTGCCCAAATCGCTCCAGTCACGCACGTTGAAGTATAAATACCGCCTTATTGAAGAAATGATATGTTTGTACCATCTTGTCACACCTACATCCACCCATAAGGAGTAAATCCCGCCCAAAACTGATATAGACGTTTTATTTATCGTTCATTAGGGTGAACCACCTCAATTTAGAGTAAATAATCCAAATAAACAGACTATTGTTGACCTACTTTCGATATTTCTATTATATACGACCTAGATATGAAATAACAACCCAAATAATATCAGGAACACACCTATCACTGCCCAAATCGCTCCAGTCACGCACGTTGAAGTGTAAATACCGCCCTATTGAAGAAATGCTATGTTTGTACCTCCTTGTCACACCTACATCCACCCATAAGGACTAAATCCTGCCCAAAACTGATATAGATGTTTTATTTATCATTCATTAGGGTGAACGACCTCAACTTAGAGTAAATAATCTAAAATAAACAGACTATTGTTGACCTACTTTCGATATTCCCATTATATACGCCCTAGATATGAAATAACAACCCAAATAATATCAGGAACACACCTATCACTGCCCAAATCGCTCCAATCACGCCCGTTGAAGTAAAAATACCGCCCTATTGAAGAAATGCTATTTTTGTACCTCCTTGTCACACCTACATCCACCCATAAGGAGTAAATCCAGCCCAAAATTTATATAGACGTTTTATTTATCGTTCATTAGGGTGAACCACCTCCATTTAGAGTAAATAATCTAAAATAAACAGACTATTGTTGACCTACTTTCGATTTTTCTATTATATACGACCTAGATATGAAATAACAACCCAAATAATATCAGGAACACACCTATCACTGCCCAAATCGCTCCAGTCACGCCCGTTGAAGTAAAAATACCGCCCTATTGAAGAAATGCTATGTTTGTACCTCCTTGTCACACCTACATCCACCCATAAGGTCTACATCCCGCCCAAAACTGATATAGACGTTTTATTTATTGTTCATTAGGGTGAACGACCTCAATTTAGAGTAAATAATCCAAATAAACAGACTATTGTTGACCTACTTTCGATATTTCTATTATATACGACCTAGATATGAAATAACAACCCAAATAATATCAGGAACACACCTATCACTGCCCAAATCGCTCCAGTCACGCACGTTGAAGTGTAAATACCGCCCTATTGAAGAAATGCTATGTTTGTACCTCCTTGTCACACCTACATCCATCCATAAGGACTAAATCCCGCCCAAAACTGATATAGATGTTTTATTTATCATTCATTAGGGTGAACGACCTCAACTTAGAGTAAATAATCTAAAATAAACAGACTATTGTTGACCTACTTTCGATATTTCCATTATATACGCCCTAGATATGAAATAACAACCCAAATAATATCAGGAACACACCTATCACTGCCCAAATCGCTCAAGTCACGCCCGTTGAAGTATAAATACCGCCCTATTGAAGAAATGCTATGTTTGTACCTCCTTGTCACACCGACATCCACCCATAAGGACTAAATCCCTCCCACAACTGATATAGACGTTTTATTTATCGTTCATTATGGTGAACGACCTCAATTTAGAGTAAATAATCTAAAATAAACAGACTATTGTTGACCTACTTTCGATTTTTCTATTATATACAACCTAGATATGAAATAACAACCCAAATAATATCAGGAACACACCTATCACTGCCCAAATCGCTCCAGTCACGCCCGTTGAAGTATAAATACCGCAGTATTGAAGAATAGCTATGTTTGTACCTCCTTGTCACACCTACGTCCACCCATAAGGACTAAATCCCGCCCAAAACAGATATAGACGTTTTATTTATCGTTCATTAGGGTGAACCACCTCAATTTAGAGTAAATAATCCAAATAAACAGACTATTGTTGACCTACTTTCGATATTTCTATTATATACGACCTAGATATGAAATAACAACCCAAATAATATCAGGAACACACCTATCACTGCCCAAATCGCTCCAGTCACGCACGTTGAAGTGTAAATACCGCCCTATTGAAGAAATGCTATGTTTGTACCTCCTTGTCACACCTACATCCACCCATAAGGACTAAATCCCGCCCAAAACTGATATAGATGTTTTATTTATCATTCATTAGGGTGAACGACCTCAACTTAGAGTAAATAATCTAAAATAAACAGACTATTGTTGACCTACTTTCGATATTCCCATTATATACGCCCTAGATATGAAATAACAACCCAAATAATATCAGGAACACACCTATCACTGCCCAAATCGCTCCAATCACGCCCGTTGAAGTAAAAATACCGCCCTATTGAAGAAATGCTATGTTTGTACCTCCTTGTCACACCTACATCCACCCATAAGGAGTAATTACAGCCCAAAACTTATATAGAGGTTTTATTTATCGTTCATTAGGGTGAACCACCTCCATTTAGAGTAAATAATCTAAAATAAACAGACTATTGTTGACCTACTTTCGATTTTTCTATTATATACGAACTAGATATGAAATAACAACCCAAATAATATCAGGAACACACCTATCACTGCCCAAATCGCTCCAGTCACGCCCGTTGATGTAAAAATACCGCCCTATTGAAGAAATGCTATGTTTGTACCTCCTTGTCACACCTACATCCACCCATAAGGAGTAAATCCCACCCAAAACTGATATAGACGTTTAATTTATCGTTCATTAGGGTGACCCACCTCAATTTAGAGGAAATAATTTAAAATAAACAGACTATTGTTGACCTACTTTCGATTTTTTCATTATATACGACCTAGATATGAAATAACAACCCAAATATTATCAGGAACACCTATCACTGCCCAAATCGCTCCAGTCACGCACGTTGAAGTATAAATACCGCCCTATTGAAGAAATGCTATGTTTGTACCTCCTTGTCACACCTACATCCACCCATAAGGACTAAATCCCGCCCAAAACTGATATAGACGTTTTATTTATCGTTCATTAGGGTGAACGACCTCAATTTAGAGTAAATAATCTAAAATAAACAGACTATTGTTGACCTACCTTCGATTTTTCTATTTTATACGACCTAGATATGAAATAACAACCCAAATAATATCAGGAACACACCTATCACTGCCCAAATCGCTCCAGTCACGCCCGTTGAAGTAAAAATACCGCCCTATTGAAGAAATGCTATGTTTGTACCTCCTTGTCACACCTACGTCCACCCATAAGGACTAAATCCCGCCCAAAACTGATATAGATGTTTTATTTATCATTCATTAGGGTGAACGACCTCAACTTAGAGTAAATAATTTAAAATAAACAGACTATTGTTGACCTACTTTCGATATTCCCATTATATACGCCCTAGATATGAAATAACAACCCAAATAATATCAGGAACACACCTATCACTGCCCAAATCGCTCCAATCACGCCCGTTGAAGTAAAAATACCGCCCTATTGAAGAAATGCTATGTTTGTACCTCCTTGTCACACCTACATCCACCCATAAGGAGTAAATCCAGCCCAAAACTTATATAGACGTTTTATTTATCGTTCATTAGGGTGAACCACCTCCATTTAGAGTAAATAATCTAAAATAAACAGACTATTGTTGACCTACTTTCGATTTTTCTATTATATACGACCTAGATATGAAATAACAACCCAAATAATATCAGGAACACACCTATCACTGCCCAAATCGCTCCAGTCACGCCCGTTGAAGTAAAAATACCGCCCTATTGAAGAAATGCTATGTTTGTACCTCCTTGTCACACCTACATCCACCCATAAGGAGTAAATCCCACCCAAAACTGATATAGACGTTTAATTTATCGTTCATTAGGGTGACCCACCTCAATTTAGAGGAAATAATTTAAAATAAACAGACTATTGTTGACCTACTTTCGATTTTTTCATTATATACGACCTAGATATGAAATAACAACCCAAATATTATCAGGAACACCTATCACTGCCCAAATCGCTCCAGTCACGCACGTTGAAGTATAAATACCGCCCTATTGAAGAAATGCTATGTTTGTACCTCCTTGTCACACCTACATCCACCCATAAGGACTAAATCCCGCCCAAAACTGATATAGACGTTTTATTTATCGTTCATTAGGGTGAACGACCTCAATTTAGAGTAAATAATCTAAAATAAACAGACTATTGTTGACCTACCTTCGATTTTTCTATTTTATACGACCTAGATATGAAATAACAACCCAAATAATATCAGGAACACACCTATCACTGCCCAAATCGCTCCAGTCACGCCCGTTGAAGTAAAAATACCGCCCTATTGAAGAAATGCTATGTTTGTACCTCCTTGTCACACCTACGTCCACCCATAAGGACTAAATCCCGCCCAAAACAGATATAGACGTTTTATTTATCGTTCATTAGGGTGAACGACCTCAATTTAGAGTAAATAATCTAAATAAACAGACTATTGTTGACCTACTTTCGATATTCCCATTATATACGACCTAGATATGAAATAACAACCCAAATAATATCAGGAACACACCTATCACTGCCCAAATCGCTCCAGTCACGCCCGTTGAAGTAAAAATACCGCCCTATTGAAGAAATGCTATGTTTGTACCTCCTTGTCACACCTACATCCACCCATAAGGAGTAAATCCAGCCCAAAATTTATATAGACGTTTTATTTATCGTTCATTAGGGTGAACCACCTCCATTTAGAGTAAATAATCTAAAATAAACAGACTATTGTTGACCTACTTTCGATTTTTCTATTATATACGACCTAGATATGAAATAACAACCCAAATAATATCAGGAACACACCTATCACTGCCCAAATCGCTCCAGTCACGCCCGTTGAAGTAAAAATACCGCCCTATTGAAGAAATGCTATGTTTGTACCTCCTTGTCACACCTACATCCACCCATAAGGTCTACATCCCGCCCAAAACTGATATAGACGTTTTATTTATTGTTCATTAGGGTGAACGACCTCAATTTAGAGTAAATAATCCAAATAAACAGACTATTGTTGACCTACTTTCGATATTTCTATTATATACGACCTAGATATGAAATAACAACCCAAATAATATCAGGAACACACCTATCACTGCCCAAATCGCTCCAGTCACGCACGTTGAAGTGTAAATACCGCCCTATTGAAGAAATGCTATGTTTGTACCTCCTTGTCACACCTACATCCACCCATAAGGACTAAATCCCGCCCAAAACTGATATAGATGTTTTATTTATCATTCATTAGGGTGAACGACCTCAACTTAGAGTAAATAATCTAAAATAAACAGACTATTGTTGACCTACTTTCGATATTTCCATTATATACGCCCTAGATATGAAATAACAACCCAAATAATATCAGGAACACACCTATCACTGCCCAAATCGCTCAAGTCACGCCCGTTGAAGTATAAATACCGCCCTATTGAAGAAATGCTATGTTTGTACCTCCTTGTCACACCGACATCCACCCATAAGGACTAAATCCCTCCCACAACTGATATAGACGTTTTATTTATCGTTCATTATGGTGAACGACCTCAATTTAGAGTAAATAATCTAAAATAAACAGACTATTGTTGACCTACTTTCGATTTTTCTATTATATACAACCTAGATATGAAATAACAACCCAAATAATATCAGGAACACACCTATCACTGCCCAAATCGCTCCAGTCACGCCCGTTGAAGTATAAATACCGCAGTATTGAAGAATAGCTATGTTTGTACCTCCTTGTCACACCTACGTCCACCCATAAGGACTAAATCCCGCCCAAAACAGATATAGACGTTTTATTTATCGTTCATTAGGGTGAACCACCTCAATTTAGAGTAAATAATCCAAATAAACAGACTATTGTTGACCTACTTTCGATATTTCTATTATATACGACCTAGATATGAAATAACAACCCAAATAATATCAGGAACACACCTATCACTGCCCAAATCGCTCCAGTCACGCACGTTGAAGTGTAAATACCGCCCTATTGAAGAAATGCTATGTTTGTACCTCCTTGTCACACCTACATCCACCCATAAGGACTAAATCCCGCCCAAAACTGATATAGATGTTTTATTTATCATTCATTAGGGTGAACGACCTCAACTTAGAGTAAATAATTTAAAATAAACAGACTATTGTTGACCTACTTTCGATATTCCCATTATATACGCCCTAGATATGAAATAACAACCCAAATAATATCAGGAACACACCTATCACTGCCCAAATCGCTCCAATCACGCCCGTTGAAGTAAAAATACCGCCCTATTGAAGAAATGCTATGTTTGTACCTCCTTGTCACACCTACATCCACCCATAAGGAGTAAATCCAGCCCAAAACTTATATAGACGTTTTATTTATCGTTCATTAGGGTAAACCACCTCCATTTAGAGTAAATAATCTAAAATAAACAGACTATTGTTGACCTACTTTCGATTTTTCTATTATATACGACCTAGATATGAAATAACAACCCAAATAATATCAGGAACACACCTATCACTGCCCAAATCGCTCCAGTCACGCCCGTTGAAGTAAAAATACCGCCCTATTGAAGAAATGCTATGTTTGTACCTCCTTGTCACACCTACATCCACCCATAAGGAGTAAATCCCACCCAAAACTGATATAGACGTTTAATTTATCGTTCATTAGGGTGACCCACCTCAATTTAGAGGAAATAATTTAAAATAAACAGACTATTGTTGACCTACTTTCGATTTTTTCATTATATACGACCTAGATATGAAATAACAACCCAAATATTATCAGGAACACCTATCACTGCCCAAATCGCTCCAGTCACGCACGTTGAAGTATAAATACCGCCCTATTGAAGAAATGCTATGTTTGTACCTCCTTGTCACACCTACATCCACCCATAAGGACTAAATCCCGCCCAAAACTGATATAGACGTTTTATTTATCGTTCATTAGGGTGAACGACCTCAATTTAGAGTAAATAATCTAAAATAAACAGACTATTGTTGACCTACCTTCGATTTTTCTATTTTATACGACCTAGATATGAAATAACAACCCAAATAATATCAGGAACACACCTATCACTGCCCAAATCGCTCCAGTCACGCCCGTTGAAGTAAAAATACCGCCCTATTGAAGAAATGCTATGTTTGTACCTCCTTGTCACACCTACGTCCACCCATAAGGACTAAATCCCGCCCAAAACAGATATAGACGTTTTATTTATCGTTCATTAGGGTGAACGACCTCAATTTAGAGTAAATAATCTAAATAAACAGACTATTGTTGACCTACTTTCGATATTCCCATTATATACGACCTAGATATGAAATAACAACCCAAATAATATCAGGAACACACCTATCACTGCCCAAATCGCTCCAGTCACGCCCGTTGAAGTAAAAATACCGCCCTATTGAAGAAATGCTATGTTTGTACCTCCTTGTCACACCTACGTCCACCCATAAGGACTAAATCCCGCCCAAAACAGATATAGACGTTTTATTTATCGTTCATTAGGGTGAACGACCTCAATTTAGAGTAAATAATCTAAATAAACAGACTATTGTTGACCTACTTTCGATATTCCCATTATATACGACCTAGATATGAAATAACAACCCAAATAATATCAGGAACACACCTATCACTGCCCAAATCGCTCCAATCACGCCCGTTGAAGTAAAAATACCGCCCTATTGAAGAAATGCTATGTTTGTACCTCCTTGTCACACCTACATCCACCCATAAGGAGTAAATCCAGCCCAAAACTTATATAGACGTTTTATTTATCGTTCATTAGGGTGAACCACCTCCATTTAGAGTAAATAATCTAAAATAAACAGACTATTGTTGACCTACTTTCGATTTTTCTATTATATACGACCTAGATATGAAATAACAACCCAAATAATATCAGGAACACACCTATCACTGCCCAAATCGCTCCAGTCACGCCCGTTGAAGTAAAAATACAGCCCTATTGAAGAAATGCTATGTTTGTACCTCCTTGTCACACCTACATCCACCCATAAGGAGTAAATCCCACCCAAAACTGATATAGACGTTTAATTTATCGTTCATTAGGGTGACCCACCTCAATTTAGAGTAAATAATTTAAAATAAACAGACTATTGTTGACCTACTTTCGATTTTTTCATTATATACGACCTAGATATGAAATAACAACCCAAATATTATCAGGAACACCTATCACTGCCCAAATCGCTCCAGTCACGCACGTTGAAGTATAAATACCGCCCTATTGAAGAAATGCTATGTTTGTACCTCCTTGTCACACCTACGTCCACCCATAAGGACTAAATCCCGCCCAAAACAGATATAGACGTTTTATTTATCGTTCATTAGGGTGAACGACCTCAATTTAGAGTAAATAATCTAAATAAACAGACTATTGTTGACCTACTTTCGATATTCCCATTATATACGACCTAGATATGAAATAACAACCCAAATAATATCAGGAACACACCTATCACTGCCCAAATCGCTCCAGTGACGCCCGTTGAAGTAAAAATACCGCCCTATTGAAGAAATGCTATGTTTGTACCTCCTTGTCACACCTACGTCCACCCATAAGGACTAAATCCCGCCCAAAACAGATATAGACGTTTTATTTATCGTTCATTAGGGTGAACGACCTCAATTTAGAGTAAATAATCTAAATAAACAGACTATTGTTGAACTACTTTCGATATTCCCATTATATACGACCTAGATATGAAATAACAACCCAAATAATATCAGGAACACACCTATCACTGCCCAAATCGCTCAAGTCACGCCCGTTGAAGTATAAATACCGCCCTATTGAAGAAATGCTATGTTTGTACCTCCTTGTCACACCTACATCCACCCATAAGGACTAAATCCCTCCCACAACTGATATAGACGTTTTATTTATCGTTCATTATGGTGAACGACCTCAATTTCGAGTAAATAATCTAAAATAAACAGACTATTGTTGACCTACTTTCGATTTTTCTATTATATACAACCTAGATATGAAATAACAACCCAAATAATATCAGGAACACACCTATCACTGCCCAAATCGCTCCAGTCACGCCCGTTGAAGTATAAATACCGCAGTATTGAAGAAATGCTATGTTTGTACCTCCTTGTCACACCTACGTCCACCCATAAGGACTAAATCCCGCCCAAAACAGATATAGACGTTTTATTTATCGTTCATTAGGGTGAACCACCTCAATTTAGAGTAAATAATCCAAATAAACAGACTATTGTTGACCTACTTTCGATATTTCTATTATATACGACCTAGATATGAAATAACAACCCAAATAATATCAGGAACACACCTATCACTGCCCAAATCGCTCCAGTCACGCACGTTGAAGTGTAAATACCGCCCTATTGAAGAAATGCTATGTTTGTACCTCCTTGTCACACCTACATCCACCCATAAGGACTAAATCCCGCCCAAAACTGATATAGATGTTTTATTTATCATTCATTAGGGTGAACGACCTCAACTTAGAGTAAATAATCTAAAATAAACAGACTATTGTTGACCTACTTTCGATATTCCCATTATATACGCCCTAGATATGAAATAACAACCCAAATAATATCAGGAACACACCTATCACTGCCCAAATCGCTCCAATCACGCCCGTTGAAGTAAAAATACCGCCCTATTGAAGAAATGCTATGTTTGTACCTCCTTGTCACACCTACATCCACCCATAAGGAGTAATTACAGCCCAAAACTTATATAGAGGTTTTATTTATCGTTCATTAGGGTGAACCACCTCCATTTAGAGTAAATAATCTAAAATAAACAGACTATTGTTGACCTACTTTCGATTTTTCTATTATATACGAACTAGATATGAAATAACAACCCAAATAATATCAGGAACACACCTATCACTGCCCAAATCGCTCCAGTCACGCCCGTTGATGTAAAAATACCGCCCTATTGAAGAAATGCTATGTTTGTACCTCCTTGTCACACCTACATCCACCCATAAGGAGTAAATCCCACCCAAAACTGATATAGACGTTTAATTTATCGTTCATTAGGGTGACCCACCTCAATTTAGAGGAAATAATTTAAAATAAACAGACTATTGTTGACCTACTTTCGATTTTTTCATTATATACGACCTAGATATGAAATAACAACCCAAATATTATCAGGAACACCTATCACTGCCCAAATCGCTCCAGTCACGCACGTTGAAGTATAAATACCGCCCTATTGAAGAAATGCTATGTTTGTACCTCCTTGTCACACCTACATCCACCCATAAGGACTAAATCCCGCCCAAAACTGATATAGACGTTTTATTTATCGTTCATTAGGGTGAACGACCTCAATTTAGAGTAAATAATCTAAAATAAACAGACTATTGTTGACCTACCTTCGATTTTTCTATTTTATACGACCTAGATATGAAATAACAACCCAAATAATATCAGGAACACACCTATCACTGCCCAAATCGCTCCAGTCACGCCCGTTGAAGTAAAAATACCGCCCTATTGAAGAAATGCTATGTTTGTACCTCCTTGTCACACCTACGTCCACCCATAAGGACTAAATCCCGCCCAAAACAGATATAGACGTTTTATTTATCGTTCATTAGGGTGAACGACCTCAATTTAGAGTAAATAATCTAAATAAACAGACTATTGTTGACCTACTTTCGATATTCCCATTATATACGGCCTAGATATGAAATAACAACCCAAATAATATCAGGAACACACCTATCACTGCCCAAATCGCTCCAGTCACGCCCGTTGAAGTAAAAATACCGCCCTATTGAAGAAATGCTATGTTTGTACCTCCTTGTCACACCTACGTCCACCCATAAGGACTAAATCCCGCCCAAAACAGATATAGACGTTTTATTTATCGTTCATTAGGGTGAACGACCTCAATTTAGAGTAAATAATCTAAATAAACAGACTATTGTTGACCTACTTTCGATATTCCCATTATATACGACCTAGATATGAAATAACAACCCAAATAATATCAGGAACACACCTATCACTGCCCAAATCGCTCCAATCACGCCCGTTGAAGTAAAAATACCGCCCTATTGAAGAAATGCTATGTTTGTACCTCCTTGTCACACCTACATCCACCCATAAGGAGTAAATCCAGCCCAAAACTTATATAGACGTTTTATTTATCGTTCATTAGGGTGACCCACCTCAATTTAGAGTAAATAATTTAAAATAAACAGACTATTGTTGACCTACTTTCGATTTTTTCATTATATACGACCTAGATATGAAATAACAACCCAAATATTATCAGGAACACCTATCACTGCCCAAATCGCTCCAGTCACGCACGTTGAAGTATAAATACCGCCCTATTGAAGAAATGCTATGTTTGTACCTCCTTGTCACACCTACATCCACCCATAAGGACTAAATCCCGCCCAAAACTGATATAGACGTTTTATTTATCGTTCATTAGGGTGAACGACCTCAATTTAGAGTAAATAATCTAAAATAAACAGACTATTGTTGACCTACCTTCGATTTTTCTATTTTATACGACCTAGATATGAAATAACAACCCAAATAATATCAGGAACACACCTATCACTGCCCAAATTGCTCCAGTCACGCCCGTTGAAGTAAACATACCGCCCTATTGAAGAAATGCTATGTTTGTACCTCCTTGTCACACCTACGTCCACCCATAAGGACTAAATCCCGCCCAAAACTGATATAGACGTTTTATTTATCGTTCATTATGGTGACCCACCTCAATTTAGAGTAAATAATCTAAAATAAACAGACTATTGTTGACCTACTTTCGATTTTTCTATTATATACAACCTAGATATGAAATAACAACCCAAATAATATCAGGAACACACCTATCACTGCCCAAATCGCTCCAGTCACGCCCGTTGAAGTATAAATACCGCCCTATTGAAGAAATGCTATGTTTGTACCTCCTTGTCACACCTACGTCCACCCATAAGGACTAAATCCCGCCCAAAACAGATATAGACGTTTTATTTATCGTTCATTAGGGTGAACCACCTCAATTTAGAGTAAATAATCCAAATAAACAGACTATTGTTGACCTACTTTCGATATTTCTATTATATACGACCTAGATATGAAATAAAAACCCAAATAATATCAGGAACACACCTATCACTGCCCAAATCGCTCCAGTCACGCACGTTGAAGTGTAAATACCGCCCTATTGAAGAAATGCTATGTTTGTACCTCCTTGTCACACCTACATCCACCCATAAGGACTAAATCCCGCCCAACACTGATATAGATGTTTTATTTATCATTCATTAGGGTGAACGACCTCAACTTAGAGTAAATAATCTAAAATAAACAGACTATTGTTGACCTACTTTCGATATTCCCATTATATACGCCCTAGATATGAAATAACAACCCAAATAATATCAGGAACACACCTATCACTGCCCAAATCGCTCCAATCACGCCTGTTGAAGTAAAAATACCGCCCTATTGAAGAAATGCTATGTTTGTACCTCCTTGTCACACCTACATCCACCCATAAGGAGTAAATCCAGCCCAAAACTTATATAGACGTTTTATTTATCGTTCATTAGGGTGAACCACCTCCATTTAGAGTAATCAATCTAAAATAAACAGACTATTGTTGACTTACTTTCGATTTTTCTATTATATGCGACCTAGATATGAAATAACAACCCAAATAATATCAGGAACACACCTATCACTGCCCAAATCGCTCCAGTCACGCCCGTTGAAGTAAAAATACCGCCCTATTGAAGAAATGCTATGTTTGTACCTCCTTGTCACACCTACATCCACCCATAAGGAGTAAATCCCACCCAAAACTGATATAGACGTTTTATTTATCGTTCATTAGGGTGACCCACCTCAATTTAGAGTAAATAATCTAAATAAACAGACTATTGTTGACCTACTTTCGATTTTTTCATTATATACGACCTAGATATGAAATAACAACCCAAATAATATCAGGAACACACCTATCACTGCCCAAATCGCTCCAGTCACGCCCGTTGAAGTATAAATACCGCCCTATTGAAGAAATGCTATGTTTGTACCTCCTTGTCACACCTACATCCACCCATAAGGACTAAATCCCGCCCAAAACTGATATAGACGTTTTATTTATCGTTCATTAGGGTGAACCACCTCAATTTAGAGTAAATAATCTAAATAAACAGACTATTGTTGACCTACTTTCGATTTTTCCATTATAAACGACCTACTTATGAAATAACAACCCAAATAATATCAGGAACACACCTATCACTGCCCAAATTGCTCCAGTCACGCCCGTTGAAGTATAAATACCGCCCTATTGAAGAAATGCTATGTTTGTACCTCCTTGTCACACCTACATCCACCCATAAGGACTAAATCCCGCCCAAAACTGATATAGACGTTATATTTATCATTCATTAGGGTAACCACCTCAATTTAGAGCAAATAATCTAAATAAACAGACTATTGTCGACCTACTTTCGATATTCCCATTATATACGCCCTAGATATGAAATAACAACCCAAATAATATCAGGAACACACCTATCACTGCCCAAATCGCTCCAATCACGCCCGTTGAAGTAAAAATACCGCCCTATTGAAGAAATGCTATGTTTGTACCTCCTTGTCACACCTACATCCACCCATAAGGAGTAATTACAGCCCAAAACTTATATAGAGGTTTTATTTATCGTTCATTAGGGTGAACCACCTCCATTTAGAGTAAATAATCTAAAATAAACAGACTATTGTTGACCTACTTTCGATTTTTCTATTATATACGAACTAGATATGAAATAACAACCCAAATAATATCAGGAACACACCTATCACTGCCCAAATCGCTCCAGTCACGCCCGTTGATGTAAAAATACCGCCCTATTGAAGAAATGCTATGTTTGTACCTCCTTGTCACACCTACATCCACCCATAAGGAGTAAATCCCACCCAAAACTGATATAGACGTTTAATTTATCGTTCATTAGGGTGACCCACCTCAATTTAGAGGAAATAATTTAAAATAAACAGACTATTGTTGACCTACTTTCGATTTTTTCATTATATACGACCTAGATATGAAATAACAACCCAAATATTATCAGGAACACCTATCACTGCCCAAATCGCTCCAGTCACGCACGTTGAAGTATAAATACCGCCCTATTGAAGAAATGCTATGTTTGTACCTCCTTGTCACACCTACATCCACCCATAAGGACTAAATCCCGCCCAAAACTGATATAGACGTTTTATTTATCGTTCATTAGGGTGAACGACCTCAATTTAGAGTAAATAATCTAAAATAAACAGACTATTGTTGACCTACCTTCGATTTTTCTATTTTATACGACCTAGATATGAAATAACAACCCAAATAATATCAGGAACACACCTATCACTGCCCAAATCGCTCCAGTCACGCCCGTTGAAGTAAAAATACCGCCCTATTGAAGAAATGCTATGTTTGTACCTCCTTGTCACACCTACGTCCACCCATAAGGACTAAATCCCGCCCAAAACAGATATAGACGTTTTATTTATCGTTCATTAGGGTGAACGACCTCAATTTAGAGTAAATAATCTAAATAAACAGACTATTGTTGACCTACTTTCGATATTCCCATTATATACGACCTAGATATGAAATAACAACCCAAATAATATCAGGAACACACCTATCACTGCCCAAATCGCTCCAGTCACGCCCGTTGAAGTAAAAATACCGCCCTATTGAAGAAATGCTATGTTTGTACCTCCTTGTCACACCTACGTCCACCCATAAGGACTAAATCCCGCCCAAAACAGATATAGACGTTTTATTTATCGTTCATTAGGGTGAACGACCTCAATTTAGAGTAAATAATCTAAATAAACAGACTATTGTTGACCTACTTTCGATATTCCCATTATATACGACCTAGATATGAAATAACAACCCAAATAATATCAGGAACACACCTATCACTGCCCAAATCGCTCCAATCACGCCCGTTGAAGTAAAAATACCGCCCTATTGAAGAAATGCTATGTTTGTACCTCCTTGTCACACCTACATCCACCCATAAGGAGTAAATCCAGCCCAAAACTTATATAGACGTTTTATTTATCGTTCATTAGGGTGAACCACCTCCATTTAGAGTAAATAATCTAAAATAAACAGACTATTGTTGACCTACTTTCGATTTTTCTATTATATACGACCTAGATATGAAATAACAACCCAAATAATATCAGGAACACACCTATCACTGCCCAAATCGCTCCAGTCACGCCCGTTGAAGTAAAAATACCGCCCTATTGAAGAAATGCTATGTTTGTACCTCCTTGTCACACCTACATCCACCCATAAGGAGTAAATCCCACCCAAAACTGATATAGACGTTTAATTTATCGTTCATTAGGGTGACCCACCTCAATTTAGAGTAAATAATTTAAAATAAACAGACTATTGTTGACCTACTTTCGATTTTTTCATTATATACGACCTAGATATGAAATAACAACCCAAATATTATCAGGAACACCTATCACTGCCCAAATCGCTCCAGTCACGCACGTTGAAGTATAAATACCGCCCTATTGAAGAAATGCTATGTTTGTACCTCCTTGTCACACCTACATCCACCCATAAGGACTAAATCCCGCCCAAAACTGATATAGACGTTTTATTTATCGTTCATTAGGGTGAACGACCTCAATTTAGAGTAAATAATCTAAAATAAACAGACTATTGTTGACCTACCTTCGATTTTTCTATTTTATACGACCTAGATATGAAATAACAACCCAAATAATATCAGGAACACACCTATCACTGCCCAAATCGCTCCAGTCACGCCCGTTGAAGTAAACATACCGCCCTATTGAAGAAATGCTATGTTTGTACCTCCTTGTCACACCTACGTCCACCCATAAGGACTAAATCCCGCCCAAAACAGATATAGACGTTTTATTTATCGTTCATTATGGTGACCCACCTCAATTTAGAGTAAATAATCTAAAATAAACAGACTATTGTTGACCTACTTTCGATTTTTCTATTATATACAACCTAGATATGAAATAACAACCCAAATAATATCAGGAACACACCTATCACTGCCCAAATCGCTCCAGTCACGCCCGTTGAAGTATAAATACCGCCCTATTGAAGAAATGCTATGTTTGTACCTCCTTGTCACACCTACGTCCACCCATAAGGACTAAATCCCGCCCAAAACAGATATAGACGTTTTATTTATCGTTCATTAGGGTGAACCACCTCAATTTAGAGTAAATAATCCAAATAAACAGACTATTGTTGACCTACTTTCGATATTTCTATTATATACGACCTAGATATGAAATAAAAACCCAAATAATATCAGGAACACACCTATCACTGCCCAAATCGCTCCAGTCACGCACGTTGAAGTGTAAATACCGCCCTATTGAAGAAATGCTATGTTTGTACCTCCTTGTCACACCTACATCCACCCATAAGGACTAAATCCCGCCCAAAACTGATATAGATGTTTTATTTATCATTCATTAGGGTGAACGACCTCAACTTAGAGTAAATAATCTAAAATAAACAGACTATTGTTGACCTACTTTCGATATTCCCATTATATACGCCCTAGATATGAAATAACAACCCAAATAATATCAGGAACACACCTATCACTGCCCAAATCGCTCCAATCACGCCTGTTGAAGTAAAAATACCGCCCTATTGAAGAAATGCTATGTTTGTACCTCCTTGTCACACCTACATCCACCCATAAGGAGTAAATCCAGCCCAAAACTTATATAGACGTTTTATTTATCGTTCATTAGGGTGAACCACCTCCATTTAGAGTAATCAATCTAAAATAAACAGACTATTGTTGACTTACTTTCGATTTTTCTATTATATACGACCTAGATATGAAATAACAACCCAAATAATATCAGGAACACACCTATCACTGCCCAAATCGCTCCAGTCACGCCCGTTGAAGTAAAAATACCGCCCTATTGAAGAAATGCTATGTTTGTACCTCCTTGTCACACCTACATCCACCCATAAGGAGTAAATCCCACCCAAAACTGATATAGACGTTTTATTTATCGTTCATTAGGGTGACCCACCTCAATTTAGAGTAAATAATCTAAATAAACAGACTATTGTTGACCTACTTTCGATTTTTTCATTATATACGACCTAGATATGAAATAACAACCCAAATAATATCAGGAACACACCTATCACTGCCCAAATCGCTCCAGTCACGCCCGTTGAAGTATAAATACCGCCCTATTGAAGAAATGCTATGTTTGTACCTCCTTGTCACACCTACATCCACCCATAAGGACTAAATCCCGCCCAAAACTGATATAGACGTTTTATTTATCGTTCATTAGGGTGAACCACCTCAATTTAGAGTAAATAATCTAAATAAACAGACTATTGTTGACCTACTTTCGATTTTTCCATTATAAACGACCTACTTATGAAATAACAACCCAAATAATATCAGGAACACACCTATCACTGCCCAAATTGCTCCAGTCACGCCCGTTGAAGTATAAATACCGCCCTATTGAAGAAATGCTATGTTTGTACCTCCTTGTCACACCTACATCCACCCATAAGGACTAAATCCCGCCCAAAACTGATATAGACGTTATATTTATCATTCATTAGGGTAACCACCTCAATTTAGAGCAAATAATCTAAATAAACAGACTATTGTCGACCTACTTTCGATTTTTACATTATATACGACCTAGATTAGAAATAACAACCCAAATAATATCAGGAACACACCTATCACTGCCCAAATCGCTCCAGTCACGCCCGTTGAAGTATAAATACCGCCCTATTGAAGAAATGCTATGTTTGTACCTCCTTGTCACACCTACATCCACCCATAAGGACTAAATCCCGCCCAAAACTGATATAGACGTTTTATTTATCGTTCATTAGGGTGAACCACCTCAATTTAGAGTAAATATTCTAAATAAACAGACTATTGTTGACCTACTTTCGATTTTTCCATTATAAACGACCTACATATGAAATAACAACCCAAATAATATCAGGAACACACCTATCACTGCCTAAATCGCTCCAGTCACGCCCGTTGAAGTATAAATACCGCCCAATTGAGGAAATGCTATGTTTGTACCTCCTTGTCACACCTACATCCACCCATAAGGACTAAATCCCGCCCAAAACTTATATAGACGTTTTATTTATCGTTCATTAGTGTGAACCACCTCAATTTAGAGTAAATAATCTAAATAAACAGACTATTGTTGACCTACTTTTGATTTTTCTATTATATACGACCTAGATATGAAATAACAGCCCAAATAATATCAGGAACCCACCTATCACTGCCCAAATCGCTCCAGTCACGCCCGTTGAAGTATAAATACCGCCCTATTGAAGAAATGCTATGTTTGTACCTCCTTGGCACACCTACATCCACCCATAAGGACTAAATCCCGCCCAAAACTGATATAGACGTTTTATTTATCGTTCATTAGTGTGAACCACCTCAATTTAGAGTAAATAATCTAAATAAACAGACTATTGTTGACCTACTTTCGATTTCTCTATTATATACGACCAAGATATGATATAACGACCCAAATAATATCAGGAACACACCTATCACTGCCCAAATCGCTCCAGTTACGCCCGTTGTAGTATAAATACCGCCCTATTGAAGAAATGCTATGTTTGTACCTCCTTGTCACGCCTACATCCACCCATAAGGACTAAATCCCGCCCACAACTGATATAGACGTTTTATTTATCGTCCATTATGGTGAACCACCTCAATTTAGAGTAAATATTCTAAATAAACAGACTATTGTTGACCTACTTTCGATTTTTCTATTATATACGACCTAGATATGAAATAACAACCCAAATAATATCAGGAACACACCTATCACTGCCCAAATCGATCCAGTCACGCCCGTTGAAGTATAAATACCGACCGATTGAATAAATGCTATGTTTGTACCTCCTTGTCACACCTACATCTACCCATAAGGACTAAATCCCGCCCACAACTGATATAGACGTTTTATTTATCGTTCATTAGGTTGAACCACCTCAATTCGGAGTAAATAATCTAAATAAACAGACTATTGTTGACCTACTTTCGATTTTTCTATTATATACGACCTAGATATGAAATAACAACCCAAATAATATCAGGAACACACCTATCACTGCCCAAATCGCTCCAGTCACGCCCGTTGAAGTAAAAATACCGCCCTATTGAAGAAATGCTATGTTTGTACCACCTTCTCTCACCTATATACACCCTAAAGGACTACATCACGCCCAAAAATACACTTCGGCTTATGTTGAAACTCTTCGACCGACCGGAGGAGGAGAGAAAACCTTTACCATTCCCTAAAGTTTGGAGGGAAATAATAGGTTTTAGGAATAACAGAGCCTCTCTTTAGCTCTATAATAACAGTCTTATTCTTCCTAACAGTAAAGACCTGAGTAATATTTAAGAATACAATGTTCAAATTATAATAAAATTCTTTAAAATATGTCTTTAATGTTATATTTGCACTTACAACTTTACGTAAAACATTTACATCTTTAGTAAAGATTTGTTATTCCTGTATTGTGTATGTAGAACGTTTTCCAGTGTTAGTAGCTTAAATATATATGGGATTTATTGGTGCTTTCACCCTTAGCACAGGGGTGTGAACAGACGAGGGAAAACTTTGCGTTTTTATCAGGGAAGGGTTGCGACAGTTTAATATCGTGCTCCACTGAACTTATCTGCAATTCGTTCTGTAATCAGAAACATTGGCTTCCGTTTGCAGTGGCATTGTGACGTCCGTTTTAAATTACAGAAACGTTAAAACAAAGATAAAGTACGAACACGGGATAGGATTTAGTAAAATATAAAACTCCAAGATTGGAAATAAACTTTTGTTAAATAAAGTGTTATTGAGTTAAAAATTCGCCAGTTACTTTTTTTCTGTTTCCTGAATTAATGAATACTCACACTTTCGGTATTAACTTGGCATAAGTTGAAATTTATTTAAAAATATTCAATTAAAATTCGTTTTAAATTTATTTGATTGATTATACGAATGCTTCTTCTCATCATATTATTATTAATAAATAGTTTTTATTTTGTGTTAAAATTTTTTCCTATTAGTTCATACTCTCCCTATGTATATACGTATAAATTTCGTTGATATTTTTAATCGTTAATAAATTGCTTTTTATTTATCCACTCAGGTTCAAATAGATTTTTTTAACTTATTTAATTTAATAATGAATTAATTTTTGTTTTTTTATGGGAGACAAATTTATAAAAGGGACAAGGTATGAAATATAGTTATTTCGTCCCATTTAAATTAAAAAACGTGAGAAACATATGATTTCATAAAACAGCTGATTTTATGTTATAGGTTATGTGGTATAACAGCTAATTTAATGCATATTTCGTGTTACTTTATTAACATTAAATGCAATTATTTATTAAAATGTAACTAAATTAAAACGTTCTTTGTTGACCTAAGCAGGAAATGACTTAGCAAAATTGTTTATATTACTTGTTAATATTATAGAAACATTTTATCTGCACTATTTATGTTATAAATTACGACCATACATTTTATTTAAAACCAGATCTTATGCTGCATATTTTATACAATCTAATAATATATACTGTGAAAGAGTATTACTGAAATAATAATAGTGAAAATAACACAAAATGTTTGTATTAGGAACTTATTTGATTATCTTTTATGTTACAAATAGACTGCGAGAGTTATATTTCGAGTTATTATAAACAATTACAAAGATTAGTTAGTAGCTAAAACGGTCTATTTAAACTTATGACGTCATTAGATTTAATTGAATGACAATTCCAGTTGTATGTTTTGTCCATGTTAAGGCGTACAGGAGGTGGGGCTTGCAGAGTTTCTAAACACGACGTTAGCTAACTGTATAATGTCCATTAGATCTGTCTGTAGTCGCCCCTGTAAATTCTATGGTAACACTTACATTAGACATTATTACTAAGCTAATTCTCTATAATTCGTCGCGTTGAACCTAACAGATAGAATCGAAAAACTTGAGATTTTTGGGGAAAAACCTCCTACGGAAGAATTGTTTGTTGTTGTTTTTAAACGCCCAGACATCATGTTTAATATACTTTACAAAGGGTAGAATAGAATTGCGAACACAGGTAGTTTTAAGGTAACGACATAAAACCCCTTGTTAAGGGGATTTAAATAAGCGTTACACATCCTTGTATGAGGAAGGATATGCAAGAATAGATGGAGCCAATGGAGAATGAGGAATGTCATAGGGATCTCTTAGCACTAGATATAGCAGAAAATTATGGTACCACGTGACGTCACTTACCTGATGTAAATCTCCACTCAATCAGCGTGAAGAAAAGCCTCACCTTACTAGACACCACCTAAAGAAAATTACATCCTGATTAGGCGTTTAGAAAATATTTTAACTGGTTTATTCAGTGTATTGTTACATACTCGTTAAGGAAACATTTAATGGATTCTGGTTTACAATTAATACCCAACAGGATTAGTTACAAAGCTTTGTGGAGGCGTGGGTTAAACACACTAAGCAGTTGCAATAACACTTCCCTTAATCGACTTACTAAATGCAGCTGCATTTACGCTCTTATGCTAAGGTTATTATAATAAATGTAGGTGGCAATAAACCATTAACAAAACTATCTCTCAATTGATTGTTTCAGACTATTACACATGTCATTTGCTTTCTTAGGCGATGAAATGACAATGCGGTCGTGCTTTGTAAAAGAAAGTAAAAATGAAAAGAAAGAAGGTGAAACAGAAGGGTGTGGCAAAGGAGGACCTAGCCTTTTGGCTCTCATCTTCTTTGCCAAAGAACACAATTGTAGCCATATTGTTAGGATGTCTACAGTCCAGTATGGGAAACCTCAGCCTCCACAAAGTCAACTTCAAACTCTTGATTCCCTCCCGGGTGACTAGCGTCACGACCCGTGGTACCAGTATGTAAGAGTCATTGACCTTGCGACACCAACCCGCTACTGGGACGAAACGAGCTCCAACTAGTGACAGCCTTCCAAAGGTAGAACCTTCCAAACAGCCAGATTTCCCCGTACCTCTATACCCAGTCTGAATAGTTCCATCCAGGTAGGGAATGAGATGACAATTTATTGGTATATTTAACAAGGATTTGAGGTGGGTTCTACCAAGGCACAACGAAAGCAATCTTTTCCAGTTTATTAACTACAACCAAAGTGGTTTATATGAACATAATAGGTCAAAAGTACTGGCAATACACACAGCTTGTAAACGCGATTCGTAAGAACCTTTGACAACCCTTAAAACAGGCTGTAATGGATGGGATACCCTGCAAGGTTATTTCGCCATGTCTTCTTCCTATGTAACTGTAAATAGCTTATACGTTTGTAAGCTTTACCAAATAAAAATAGGTAATATGAAAATATACTAAAAATGTCAGAATTGGTAGTTTTTCTTTCTTATTATATGGTTGTCCAGTTGTGTAAATTAATAAATGCAATACATTTTAACCTACTAATAATATACAATACAGAAAAGAACACAACTTAATACAATTAAAAAACTGTAAAGGTATTAAATAGTTTAATAAAAATATGATATTTCTTAATATATAATTAATTGCGTTTTAAAATGATTTTACCATAGCCTCCAAATAACCTCTAACTATAAACATGTTTGTCTTTTGAAAAACTTTGAAACAATTCGTCCATCTCACTTTACTCACGTTACAGTTCAACTACCTGTTCCTTGAATACGGCTAAACATGTCTTATTCTGTGAACAAAGATATATTTTTCAACATAGCAAAGCTCTATTTTATAACAGTGGAAACCTGAATCATAGATACGTAAATTATATAATCTGTGAGCAAAATATTCTGTGACAGAGAGTTATTAATGTGGAACACTGTCGGGGCAGACATTCACTGTAATTAATGTTAGTTACCGATAATTGTGTAATAGATTATGCAAGCTTTGAGGTTATGTGCCACTGATTACACTGTTACAATCTGTTACAAACAGAGAAAATCTTCGTTATACTAAGTTTGCGGTTGAAAATACAAGAAACACAATCTCCTAAAAAACATCAAAGGATCTATTTTTTTAATGTTTTCAATATACTAATTTGTAATGTTTAATTTTACCATAATTTGCAGACAATTTGACCATAATGTGTTACACATGTGTTAACTATATTCTATAAAAACCTTGATGATTGTGTAACAATGAACGGAAAAAAATCGTTGTAGTTAAATTATTTTATAAAGCAAACCCTAGATTGAACTGAAAATTAGAAGTAAAATATCCCCTATTTAGGCATTTCGTTCAAACACGCACAAAATGCAATATTCAAAAATCTTTGGAAATTTCACAATTATTATAAAAAGAATACTTCCGAGGATTAGAATTGATATAATTTTCCACTAATTACAGACGTGTTATTTAATCACATTTAAGAGTGGATGGCTAAAAGAGCCGACTTGAAGAAATGTTTTAGATTCTTCTGATTAAACCTATTGTCACAACCTAATGACCCGCCTCGATGACAAGAAGGGCCCATTGTTCCAGGAGAAAATTACAAGCAAGCCTAAATATACCGGATCACTCTCTCTTCAGCTACTCTTAGAGTAACTATGTCAGAATATTAATCAGCGAAGCACTGGACTCTGACCTTAAAACGAGAAAAATGTGGAGCAATTAAATAGGTTTCAAATATTAACAAACATTTTTCCCACCTTCAACGAAAGCCAATCCTTTAAGCAATTCTTTCATCCTCTTGGTTTATTTTATAGAAAAACAATTATTTTTTTTTGTTTTCTGGTCTTTAAGTGTGGATCCAGTTTCTCGACAAATTTTGTATTACTTGGTCTATTTCCCTCTCATTTTCTCCCTGTGCCGAACACAGGTAAGGAGTATATCTACTTCAGTTTTGCAACATTTCCCGCACAATGCCATAACGTCTCCCCATGTAATCCTGTAAGAAGGAGATTTTCTTCTCCTACCTCTAATCCTGGCTATATTCACAATCGTTTCCTATTATTTATAGACGATAATATTCTAATCGTCCATAATATTAGTATAGGTTTACATAACCTACGACTATTATAAACAGCTGTTGTATAAAATTATAGCACTTATTCTATACAAATATACAATATTTGAGAATACATAGACGATTTGCATTTGTAATTGGTTCAAACATAATCTCGAAGATTCAAATTACATCTAAGCAAAGTTGGATACTGCTGTTAAGGTTAGTCTTGTTTCACGGTCGGCTTTCGTTAATCATCGGGACAATTCGGTAGAGATGAATCGTGTTCGTATAAAAGCTGTAGAGATTTGAAGAGGGGGAAATTGTATTGCATTTTCGATAGAATTCCTAAATGATGACGTCAAACTCTACCGATTCACTTCCGGGAAATTTATTTTTATATTCCGTGCATTTGTAAGAAGTTAGTTTTTATAAGAAATTCAATTTGGAAGCAGAATTGTATACATGTCTAATGTGACATTTCCTTAGGAATGTACTGTCCTTCAGGAGATGTAGGAAATCTTAGAAAATCTTTCTTGGATGAAAACCGACAACTTGTTTTCTTCGCAGTTTGACGATTACCTATTGGGAATTATGATCGTTTAAATAATTAGAAACAAAATACGTGAATATTGTATGAAAAAAGAGGGATGAAACGTTATTAATTCGAAGCCCAAAAACTTAGCAAAATGCGTAAGGTAAGTAAATTACTACACTATTACTCGGTACAACTAAGTCGATGACGTAACGTTCTTACGGATTTACCCCCATTGAAGGTTTTGTGTATGCTTCGAGATTAATAAGTTATACTTTATTATGACATACAATTTGGGAGGCCAGAATTGTATAGACATATTTGGGGCTTCAGAACTTTAGAAATGTATTGCCCTCAGCATGGTCAAGTATAAAATAGGTCTTTAGAAATAATGATTACCTTTCTTCATTGTAAAATAACAATTTGGTTTCTTGTTAAAAGTTTGACGACTAAAAATATAACAAGTGAGGATATTATGAAAGTGGAGGGAAGAAACGGATTGAAATCTAAGCCCAAAAACTTCCGCCTCCACTTCGCCTTAACGGGAAGTTGATATTAAAAGTAATTTGCTGTTTAACGATACACGGCAAAGCTTTCACTGCGTGACTTAATTCCTATCTCGGTGTTGTTTATCCCACAAACTTTGTCATTAGCTAAAGGCAAAGTTTCCAGTCCCAGGAGTGTGTTTTGTTGCAGAAATCTGCATTTTGCATCTTCATACTTTTGTCGTTAAACCTTAAATTAATTAGACTCATACAGCTTCTAACTGTATTGTAGTATATATTCCCATGTAATGAGAAAACTAAAAGAATAACATTGTGATCTAATGAACTTTAAAAAGTTCAATTTACGTTCCCGTTCTTCGCACAACTATTTAACGAAAAAGAGTTGTGTGTTAGGGCATACATATTTTCTCGGTATAGGCAGAGTGTTTATGTTTCCGAAGGATTATTGGTTTAGGAAGTTAACTAGACAAATGTTGCTAAACGAATTAAGTTTACTCACTTACCCGAAGTTTAGTAGGTTTCACTATAATATTCCTGGATGGGACTTGGCGATGCTAAGCGCAGCGATGGCTCTGTTATGGTCTGGAGTAGATGTTAATCCATGTATACAAACCGACTAAGTGAAGAGTCCACGATAGACTACCATACAATTGTCTATATGGAGAGAGAGAGTGTAAGTCTGCGATAACGCGCTAGCGGTTGTTACACCGAGTGACAAGAAATATAAGTCGCCACGCACCGGCGTACAACTTGCGTCTCCCCACGGCTACGTATAGCTTGCGTCGAGATATGAATTTTACTCAGACCTAGTATAAGAGAGAGAGAGCCATGCTACGGCTTTAATTATGGTCACAATACAAAGAAAATGTTTCTCCTATAAAACAAACGCATGATGTCAATGTCATAAAATAAAACTTATAACAAAATAAATTCCTATTTAATCACACAACAATATGAAAAACATCTACATATTAAAAACTCATTTCTTTAGTTTCTCAATAAAGCTAATTTATATCATTTAAAGTATTACACTATACCTGAACTATATATATATATATATATATATATATATATATATATATATATATATATATATATATATATATAAATATCGCAATACGTATTCTTGTGTATTAATAAAGAACTTAGTCAAAATAAAAATATAAGAATTCAATTATAATTCTTGTATTTGTATTTTGACTCAGTTCTTTATATATATAGATATATATATATATATATATATATATATAGTTTAAGTTTTCAATCATTTATAAAATACGTTTTGTTTATCTACTCATGTTCAAATATATTCTTTTAAACTTGTAGTGGATGACACTGATGTTAATACAGATTTTTCAAATATTATTTCTTCAATTAATATAATTTAAATAATTTTTATAATAAATTTCGCGTTCTATTATGCCAATTAATGTTGTTATTCTATCATGTGTATTTACATATTTATGTTATTGTAATTATGTATTTAAATGAAACATTTTTTTTTAAATTTGACTTGAGTGGGTAATGATGAATTTTGATTTTTTTACGTTACTTGTTTTTACCTCACAAAACTGAACGGAAAATGTGACGTTTTAAGTTCTTATATTTGCATGTCTATGATGAATGTGTTTTCAAACCTACAGACGCATTCTCTTTACATTTATCATTGACTATTTTATTTACAATATTATTAAACTATAATACCCTGTTCATTTAAAATGTTTGCATATAGCTATAGGGATGCACTCCCAGGCTCTGCTAATATTCAGCACGGTTTATGATAAGATAATTAAAACCAGGTTTGGTACATCGTGAATCACGAAAAGATAGTATTTTGCAAAGCAATACATTATGCACTCTAAACATATGGATAATGTCAACAGCAATGCATCATGTAGCCAAAATATGATCAATGCAGGAACCAAGCGGACTGTAGTAACTCCCGCACAGTTTTGCAACCACTGAATTGTTGATCTGTGCACACAAATATGTCTAATACTCCATTGTTTTCTGACGAATTATGTTTAACTTAAATATGTTAAATAAACGAGTGTATGGCTGTTACAATATGTGTAACGCTGTTTCTTCTTTAATAAATATTAAATTAGTTAATCCCTCTTTACAACGTTTGAATATGCTGTGTGTAGTTATATAGATTTGTAATACGTGTTTTGAAAAGTTGTAAATATTCACTTTTACCTAGCTTATTTATTTACCTAATAAAATACACTGTATTTGTATAGGATAAACGTAATCATCCTCAAATGACTTTTAATGGGTAGTCACAAAATATGGAGACAAGTATTAAGTCTGGATTCTAAACATTTATTAATATGTATCAAGGCTACCAGATACCTCTCTATTAAGGACTCATTAAAGCCTCTCGCAAAGACAAAATGTAAAGTATGGTACTAAAAAATGCTAAACCAATCCAGGTCGTAAAGATTTTGATAACAGCCTAACCCTACAACGTTCTGTAATACCTTACTTATAGTTGACATAGCCTTCAATCGTTCTGTAATACCTTACTTATTGTTGACATAGCCTTCAATCGTTCTGTAATACCTTACTTATTGTTGCCATAGCCTTCAATCGTTCTGTAATACCTTACTTATTGTTACCATAGCCTTCAATCGTTCTGTAATACCTTACTTATTGTTGACATAGCCTTCAATCGTTCTGTAATACCTTACTTATTGTTGCCATAGCCTTCAATCGTTCTGTAATACCTTACTTATTGTTGACATAGCCTCCAATCGTTCGGTAATAGCTCTCACATCGTATCATATATATTATCTTACAGAAAATACAATATAACTCATGCTATACAGAACTAAATATAGCCTTATTTCCATTAATAACTTCATTTTTATTACACACACACACACACACGCACGGATACACACATTCATGCATAAAACTTGAGTATATATAAGTAAAAGTTAAAGACAGAAATTTTACAACCAACCGTATGTTTTAAATGCTCTCGTACAAGTAGCCCGTACAATAAAACCAGTCAGTGTACTATTCACCCTCACATGTACACTATAAACTCCCTAGAAACACAAACGGTTTCCCAGCTGTGAAGCGATGCTGTTTTAGGAATTACAAATATATCGGACATTTGAAGGAGGTGAATGTGCAACTCAACTTAAACACTTACACCCTCTAAAGGAAATTTATTATTTATTTTGAGAGGGAAAATTATTTTAAATTCAGATTGATAAGGCGTTTAGCAATGCAAAACATGTTCTTTATTTTTAACCCAATGTAAGTCAGTATTTTGTTTAACGTCAATTATAATTGCAAACACTCTAAGAAAATATTAGAAAAACTCTAAGAAACATGTACATGTGTATGTTTATATGTATCTAGTAAACATGTTAGATGTTTGGTTTTCGACAAATAATATGAAATATTTTAAATGAATAAATATATTTAACGTCTTAATATATTGTTGTCAATTTCAAATATTTTTTATTGTGAATTATCTCTTTTTGTATGTTCTTAAAGCCTTTGTGCGTAGACGATCAAAACGTCGTGTTAGTTTGGTTTTAAATTTAGAATCTGTTGTCAAACATTTCACATTTGTCTCTGTTGAGTGACAACAAATTATTCTGGAAGCCATGCTCGACAAGACTTATTCTTCAGCAGTCTGTGCCTAACGAAAAGCAAAAGGTGTATCCAACGGTCGTCATTCGACAAATCTTATTTCCAAAAAACTGACAAAACAAAGTGTGTAAGCTGTAGGTAACAAGAACAAATATATTTATAATATGTTTAGGCACAATTAGTTGGTTTTGTTTTGACTAATTATAAATTATCTATTTTTAGATCTAATCATTCGCTGTAAGTAAAAGTAGTCAGATCAAAAATATACTCGTCCTTAATTATTTCTTCAAACTAAAACTAAAAAAATTAAATTCTCGTGGAAGTGAAACAGTTTGATGACGCTGGATGCGCTGGAAAATGTTCATAGAGGCATCGTATCTACTGTAGTCATTATTTTGGTAGCCTAAATATTCTGTTTCATTTTATTTAGGTCTACATGTATTTTATGCCTTATAATTAATTCAATGTAATTATTAATATATACACTTTGAAAAGTTATTAAATAAAGATGAAAATAAGGATTATTCAATAAATGTGGTTACTCGACGTATTTGATTCCAAGTAAAGGGCATTATCAGCCTACATAAAGTTAAAATATACACAACTAAACTAGTTTATGGTATTCAACTCTAACGATTTCCAATATATTTTTTCTCATATTCCACTGTCTACTCTTCCAGTTTCTTTATAAAATCAGTAACCGTGTTCTGTACTAACACTAAAAAAAGATATTTTACTTTTGTGTAACGATAATGCGGTGTAGTGACGTCAGTTTACTTAAGTTTGCCTTCAAAGCTCTTTCTAGAGTAGCGCAATGTAAGACTGTAAAAACAAGCATAAATATCGCCAAAAGCCTGCCTTAGCTTCAAGTCTACTTAGCATAAACTGTGCTCTTTACGGAAGTATTTGTCGCGGTTATACCTTAAACACTCATTCTTTTGGCCCAGATTATTCCCGTAGTGTTATGTAGTTGTAAGTTGTAGCTACAGAAGGTCAAATCTTCTGTTATACATTCATCTACGTCTCCAGTGCTTTACTACGTGACGTGAGGATATTTGTTATTATTTTTCTAAACGACTTTATCTGTATTTACTTTCGGTTTTCAGAATTTTTTTATGCCTCTCCTCAAATTACATGTTTCCTTTTATTCAAATGCCTAAGCTTGTGTATGTTTTCCTACGTTTCCCCTAATGTCAATGATTAATAGGGGAAACAATATTGCATTCAA
>JBAIZL010000001.1:131691930-131696930 GCA_036971475.1 Prosapia bicincta
ATAAAAGCTTTTGGTATGTCACTGGGCACCTTTTCCTTCTCTTCTTTCTCGCATCACAATTACACATATAAGATTATTATCACGGAGGATTCGATAACAATAATGCGTTTCAAGCAGTCGGAAGCTGAGCTAAACGAGCAAATTTGTTCAGGTCTAATATTACACGAAATGCCCTCTCCCATTTTTCTTAGATATTGATGAAATTCGTATCAAAGAAAAGGGCAATTTAATTGTAATAAATCCGCTCCCCCTTGTAAGTGCTTTTTAACTCAATAACTCACCCCTAAGTAAGGGATGAAACATAGACGCACACTGCACTTCGCGTTTCGAATCAATTGAACATTATTTATTTAATTTTTTGATAACTTGAGTCAAGCGTGATTGCCTAAAACGTGCAACGACTGTACGAGGGCAGTCAGGTGTAACTAGTAGCAATAGACGAATTACCGTAAACATAAAATATTGAATTGTCTTACTCTGCTGTCTTTTTTTCCTTCACGTTATAGTTTTATAGGCAATAAAGTAGGCCTTTTGCTTGATGTTCTCCCTCTTTATTTTCCTTCTTTGTTTACACTCCTCCTTATAACCAGTAGAGCTTTAACATATTCTCTGTGTTTTTAAGATATAAAACCTATTGAAAGTAAATGTCGGAGCTGATGCATTTTTTATTATGGTACTTGAATGGTTTGTAAAGTGTTGTCATCATTCTAAGTATTTATTTTCTGCTCTTTATATGCTGCACTATACCTCTGAGACATCCAACTTTGCCACTTGGCTTTAGTTCACTTGAGTAAATAACAAGTTTAAATACATTTAGATGTTTGAACATCTCAGGAGTGCGTTAAATATCAAGGCGGTGTGTCTACAGAAACTAACTTCTGCACGTAAAACTATTTTAAAAAGAAATGGCTAGGCTTTATTTCTGATTTACGATAACAGCTGCAGACAGTATGAAATATATAAAGAGAAAGTGAGTTATTTCATAAGAAGTTGTGTTAAAAGCTATTTCTCGCAATTGTCAATAAATGTGTCCTTTTCACTCTGTCCAACATTTCTAAAGTGTCATACACATTGTAATGGGGACCTATTTTATAACGATGTTCGTCGTGCAGTGTATATTGTAGCCAGTGGTCAATTACTTTCGATGGAATCGTTCTGACAGACTGTAAGTTTGTAATTTGGAATCTATCGACATTATCAGTATAAGGAAAATCTTATTGTACCCTTCATCCTACGTCATCCCTTACAGTGTATCCTTATTGTGGAATATAATCAACCAGGTTAAAAAAAAGGGATCGAGCTCCCCCAGCTATTACTTTACGTTTGCTATAACTAACGATACTGAATTACACTTGACCTTTTCACAGTTTGAATTCTTTTTATTGCTTTCTTAACAGCAATAGTCTGTTGTAGTTGTAGTTTGAGAAAGTGTTATAATATAATTATGTATTTTGACGACATTTCAACTTCATATCAACATACTGTACTTGAAACTATAAACAAGTAATATAAAAAAACTTTCAAGTAACTTTCTACTCAAGTCAACTAAGAAGTATTTTATGTTCGTTTTTTTTATGTATACACATATATCACAATAACAATAATAAGTGGTAAAATAAAAACAGAATTTCCTTGCATTTTCAATTTTCCTATATATGTATGGTGTTATACTTCACTTTTTGATTGCTACTATTTATACTCTTTTTTGCCGCTTGCAATGTGTTGTACTTTCTTTTCCCTTTTCTTTCCCATTGTCTTTCTATGAGGCAAAGTTAGATACAGCTAATCCAGTTTGTTTGTTCATTTTATTCTTTTCATTCACTTTTAATACTTGAGCATTATTTATGATACTGTTTGGTAACAATGGCAACAATTTAAGGTTTCGATGATAGCCAGATGATGGCAAAAAAAACTCATATTCTTCTTACAGAAATATACTTTTAGCTATGGTAAAGTTGGGTCAGTGCCAAAAGCGCTAGACTTTGAACAGGAACATACTCAGTTCGAATCCACCCTAGAGCCCCAGCTTTTATAATTTACTTATTGAAAGAATATTTGAAAACAACTGTATTAACATCTATTGTCATCCAATACAAGTTTAAAAAAATGTATTTGAACTTGAGTGGATGAATAAAAATGTATTTTTTTAACGATTGAAAACCTGTAAAAGTTATATATCAGGAGATTGTGAGCTGCAAGAGTTTAATAATTTTAAAAAAAATTATGTATTAGGTTTAAAGAATATTCTTTTATATACACTTATGTATCCAGCTTAAATTATATGTGTTAAGTAGAAATATATAATGAAATATACATTTCTTTATACTTTATAAGTTCTTGCGTATCCCAGTAGGCAACAATTCCATAATGTATGAAGTTTGCTGTCACAAGGGATATCGTTCTTTAATGTCAACTATTGCATGCTGTATGCTGCTAATGACTTCACGTCATATGTTAAGAAATTTTGCACATTTTATGTTTTTAAAAGGATTTTTTTATTATTAAAAGTAAATTTTGGATGGTACATTTATCAAACATATAAGATTGATTTGTTTACACTTACATTAAATGTTTGAAACAAAAAGGTCTGTAAACTACATAATATGCCAACGTCGCGTCGCATTATAATGTTTTAAATAATTTGTATATTTTCAACTTTTCAATGTTTAACACTCTCATAAGATATGTCCTTATACACTTTATATTGGGCTGTATAAAAACTTTTACGCAATATTTAGTTTTAGGTTCCAATTTTTTGACAACTAACTCATGTTGACGATACATTGTATATTTTACCTCTATATTGTTTTTTTTACATTTTGTGTTTTATGTTAAAGATAAAGATAAATGCCTATGGTGCCTTTGACTCATTTTGTTCTAAAAATATTTTTCATATTGTATGTTTTACTTACTTCCTTACTCTGGAAATAATATAGAAAATTTTTATTTTAGTTACGTTTTATTAAATAATTACAATTATTATAGTTATGTATATACATATGAAAAAATTAGAATATTAAAAGGCAAAATAGAAAGCAAAATTAAATATTTAAATTAAATAAATGAATTATTACTCCAAAAATTCAGTATTAACATCAAGTATCAACCACTAAAACTTGATTTGTATCAAGTGTCATCCACTTAATGTATTTGAACTGGAGTGGATGAATAAAAAGTATTTTATTAAAGATTGAAAATTTAAATAATATATATGTGTGTGTGTATATGTATATGTGTGTGTGTGTGTGTGTATTGTAATCTTTGGATAAAATTCTATTCCTTGTTTCATGTTTGTTTATATATATATATATATATATATATATATATATATATATATATATATATATAGTTAAATAAAACTTTCATAAACAGTTATAGTAATGCCTTAAATTACAGTAGCTTTTGAGTTATAGTTCTATGACTTAAAACTACTTAGAGTAGAGGCTACATCTGGACTACATAGGACAATACAGTACTTAGCTAGTTTTGACAATGCTTGTACTACCAATCAGCAAAAAGCTTCAATGTGTGTAAAGAAAAATTAAATACAAATTCTTCTTTATGAGTGTGTTATTTAACCATATATATATATATATATATATATATTTGTGTGTGTGTGTGTGTGTGTAAGCACATATATGAGTGTGTAAACAAATAATGGCAATTGAAAAAAAGGATAAATAAGTTATTATTTCAAACACAATCAATGAATCCTAATAGTGATCCAAGTTACATATTAATGTTAGGTTTTATATATCAATAATTAAATGAAAATAATCAGATGGAAAAACATCTGTGTATTAGTTTTATATTAAGTTATTGTTAGAAACGAATTGCAAATGAATAGAAGAAATCTTACCGACCTTTTCACGATAGATGGCTTGTTTTGTATTATACGATCTTCCTATTTCAATAAGTAGAGAAATCTAATTATTAATTCCATTATTAGTATTTATCTTTAAATTTTAAAGAGTTTCTTTTACAGTTTTCAAAAGTTGCCTACAATAGTTACTTGAATAATTCTAAGAAGTTATATCAGACTAGCATGTGTTTTTGTACCTAAGTCGAAACTAGCAACCCTTCTAGAAGGTCTGGAGAGGAAATGTTAATAGCAGTGTCTGCATATTCGTTATGTGCGGCATTTGTCGCCCCTTAATTTGAATTTTAAATTTGTGCTTTAATTTCCATTGTTCTCTTTTTATTTGTGTATATTTAGTTTCTTCACTAACCCTCTTCTCTGTTGTTTCAGTTACCTCTGTTTAATTTATATTTCTCTTTGTACAGGAACAATATATTTCTGTTTTCTGTGTGTTATACTATGAGAGTTAAAATCCCATTTAGGCACTGTACGTGTGATACCATTCAATTAGTATAAACAACTGTATTATAAAGATGTTTCCAAATATTACTACAGCAGATAGTCCACATTTCAAGCTGTCTAGATATTACAGGTTGTAATGTGCGTGACTCGAGGGATAGGCAGCGCTGTCTGGGTGATGACGTTGATAGATCTCTGCAACAGTCTCGATTTATTATTGTCGGGAATTGCCGACGCAAACTTAATAATGATTAATTAATTTATTTTCTAATCAGTGTCAAGAAAGTCTTTCCAAACTTAAATAAGCCCTAATGTGTGATTTTATTTTATATGTTAGTATTGTTCTTCTGGCAAGGATTTG
Source organism: Prosapia bicincta (assembly GCA_036971475.1). Classification (NCBI taxonomy): domain Eukaryota; kingdom Metazoa; phylum Arthropoda; class Insecta; order Hemiptera; family Cercopidae; genus Prosapia; species Prosapia bicincta. The sequence continues at coordinate 131,696,610 of JBAIZL010000001.1, forward strand.
TATTTATATAGAAGTAGGATTTAATTCAAATAACTAGGGTTAGTAGGTGAATCTTCTTATAGTATTGTCACATCAAGGCCAACGTTCTAACAATTCCTGTTTCTGTGAAGCAGTAATAACAATGAAGACTTTTCTCTGAAAACAAAAACAATCCAAAAATAAACGTAATGGATGTGTTCAAATGACCTTTAGTTACGTATTTTAAACAAGTAATTGCTCCGACGTAGATTGATGTCACTGTTTTCTAAATTAAAATTGTCTTGTTCTTCTTAATTTGTTAGTCTTGTTTTTTTAGAACAAATTAGAGACTTACATGAAAGT
>JBAIZL010000001.1:131701930-131781930 GCA_036971475.1 Prosapia bicincta
ACAATGTAAGACTATAAAAGCAAGCATAAATATCGCCAAGAGCCTGTCTCAGCTTCAAGTCTACTTAGCATAAAATGTGCTGTTTACGCAGCTCTTTGCAAAGGTTATATCTTTACGGAGACATTGTTTTACTCATTAGTTCATTTCAACGTAATCTTTATAATTACATAATGGTATTTAGTTGATCAGATTGCCGTTATATTTACATAGGTTTTTGTGAAGATTATATCTTAATAAATTCATACGTTCACCTCGACGTAATCCTTATCCCCACGTAATGTTATGTATTATCAGGTGTACACTAATCTTCTTCCTGACTTACTCTTCTACATTAATCTTCGTCTTTAAGATTATTGTTAATAAGTCTTTTTTAAAATGAATTAAATCGCACTACTACCATTTGCAAAAAACGGCAGGGTTACATACTAATCCTTGGTATCACCTTTTCTCCATCTTTATCATGTCTTTCTATGATTTTTACAAATTACGTTGTATTCGACTAAGCAACCCTCTCATGTTAGGTAGTAAGTCGATGAAGTAACTTTCTTACGGATTTACTCTCATTGAAGGTTTTGTATGTGCTTTGAGATTAATAAGTTATACTTTATTATGACATACAATTTGGAAGAACACAATTGTATAGATTTAGTTTGGATCTCAGATTCTTAGAAATGTATTGGCCTCAGCATGGTCAAGTATAAAAATGGTCTTTAGAAATAATGATTTACCTTTCTTCATTGAATAATATCAATTTGGTTTCTTGTTCTAAGTTTGACAACTACTTACTGCCACTCTTTTTAATGGCCAGAATATTCTCTATACATGCCCAAAAATAAAATAAGTGGGAATTTTTATGAGAGTGGAGGAAAGAAACGGATTGAAATCTAAACCCCAAAACTTACCAAAACTCTGTAACAAGCCTCCACTTCGCATTAAAGGAAAGTTGATATTAAAAATAATTTGCTGTTTAACGATACACGGCAAAGCTTTCACTGTGTGACTTAATTCCTTATCTCGGCGTTGTTTATCCCACAAACTTTCTTATTAGCTAAAGGCAAAGTTTCCAGGCCCAGGAGTGTGCAGCAATCCGCATTTTGCATCCGCAGACTTTAGTCTTTAAGCCTTATATTATTAGACTAATACAGCTTCTAACTGTATTGTAATATATATTCCCATGTAATGAGAAAATTGAAAGAATAGCATTGTGAACTAATGAACTTTAAAAAGTTCAATTTTCGTTCCCGTACTTCGCGCAACTATTTAACGGAAAATAGTTGTGTGTTAAGGTTTACATATTTTCTCGGTATTGACGGAGTGTTTATGTTTCCGAAGGATTATTGGTTTAGTAAAGTATCTAGACAGATGTTGCTGAACAAATTAAGTTATTCACCTAGCCACAGCTATCTGGGTTTCAGCAAAACATTCCTGGTGGGGAGTTGGCAATGCAAAGCGTTGTGAGGGTCCGGAATAGATGTTACTCCACGTACACACACCGACAAAGAGGAGAGTCTACGATAGAGTACAACATATATGTTTATATAGAGAGAGTGCAAGTCTACGATAGAGTAACACATATATGCCTATACAGGGAGAGGGTAAGTCTGTGATAGAGTAACACACATATGTGCCTATACAGGGAGAGTGTAAGTCTGTGATAGAGTAGCACACATATATGCCTATAAAGAGAGAGGGTAAGTCTGTGATAGAGTAACACACATATGTGCCTATACAGGGAGAGTGTAAGTCTGTGATAGAGTAACACACATATATGCCTATAAAGAGAGAGTGTAAGTCTGTGATAGAGTAACACACATATGTCTATACAGAGAGAGTGTAAGTCTACGATAGAGTAACACATATATGCCTATAAAGAGAGAGTGTAAGTCTGTGATAGAGTAACACACATATGTCTATACAGAGAGAGTGCAAGTCTGTGATAGAGTAACACACATATATGCCTATAAAGAGAGAGTGTAAGTCGGTGATAGAGTAACACACATATGTCTATACAGAGAGAGTGTAAGTCTGTGATAGAGTAACACACATATGCCTATACAGAGAGAGTGTAAGTCTGTGGTAGAGTAACACAGATATGTCTATACCGAGAGAGTGTAAGTCTACGATAGAGTAACACATATATGTTTATACAGAGAGAGAGTGCAAGTCTGCGATAAAGTAACACACAAATGCCTATACAGAGAGAGGGTACGTCTGCGATAGAGTAACAGATATATACCTATAGAGAGAAAGGGTAAGTCTGCGATAGAGTAACACACATATGTCTATACAGAGAGAGGGTAAGTCTGCGATAGAGTAACACACATATGTCTATACAGAGAGAGGGTAAGTCTGCGATAAAGTAACACACAAATGCCTATACAGAGAGAGAGTACGTCTGCGATAGAGTAACACATATATGCCTATAGAGAGAAAGGGTAAGTCTGGGATAGAGTAACACACATATGTCTATACAGAGAGAGGTAAGTCTGCGATAAAGTAACACACATATGTTTATACAGAGAGAGTGTAAGTCTGCGATAGAGTAACACACATATGTCTATACAGAGAGAGTGTAAGTCTGCGATAGAGTCACACATATATGTCTATACAGAGAGAGTGTAAGTCTGCGATAGAGTAACACACATATGTCTATACAGAGAGAGTGTAAGTCTGCGATAGAGTCACACATATATGTCTATACAGAGAGAGTGTAAGTCTGCGATAGAGTAACACACAAATGTCTATACAGAGAGAGTGTAAGTCTGGGATAGAGTCACACACATATGTCTATACAGAGAGAGTGTAAGTCTTTGATAGAGTAACACACAAATGTCTATACAGAGAGAGAGTACGTCTGCGATAGAGTAACACACAAATGTCTATACAGAGAGAGTTTAAGTCTTATGTGTGATTAACACACAAATGTCTATACAGAGAGAGTGTAAGTCTGCGATAAAGTAACACACATATGACTATACAGAGAGAGTGTATGTCTTTGATAGAGTAACACACAAATGTCTATACAGAGAGAGTGTAAGTCTTTGATAGAGTAACACACAAATGTCTATACAGAGATAGTGTGTGTCTGCGATAGAGTAACACACATATGTCTATACAGAGAGAGTGTAAGTCTGCGATAGAGTCACACATATATGTCTATACAGAGAGAGTGTAAATCTGCGATAGAGTAACACACAAATGTCTATACAGAGAGAGTGTAAGTCTGCGATAGAGTAACACACAAATGTCTATACAGAGATAGTGTGTGTCTGCGATAGAGTAACACACATATGTCTATACAGAGAGAGTGTAAGTCTGCGATAGAGTCACACATATATGTCTATACAGAGAGAGTGTAAGTCTGCGATAGAGTAACACACAAATGTCTATACAGAGAGAGTGTAAGTCTGCGATAGAGTAACACACATATGTCTATACAGAGAGAGTGTAAGTCTGCGATAGAGTCAAACATATATGTCTATACAGAGAGAGTGTAAGTCTGCGATAGAGTAACACACAAATGTCTATACAGAGAGAGTGTAAGTTTTTGATAGAGTAACACACAAATGTCTATACAGAGAGTGTAAGTCTTTGATAGAGTAACACACATATGTCTATACAGAGAGAGTGTAAGTCTACGATAGAGTAAAACACATATGTCTATAGAGAGAGGCTGAAAGTCTTTTATAGATTAACACACATATGTCCATACAGAGAGAGTGTAAGTCTGGGATAGAGTCACACACATATGTCTATACAGAGAGAGTGTAAGTCTTTGATAGAGTAACACACAAATGTCTATACAGAGAGAGGGTACGTCTGCGATAGAGTAACACACAAATGTCTATACAGAGAGAGTTTAAGTCTTATGTGTGATTAACACACAAATGTCTATACAGAGAGAGTGTAAGTCTGCGATAAAGTAACACACATATGTCTATACAGAGAGAGTGTATGTCTTTGATAGAGTAACACACAAATGTCTATACAGAGAGAGTGTAAGTCTTTGATAGAGTAACACACATATGTCTATACAGAGAGAGTGTAAGTCTACGATAGAGTAAAACACATATGTCTATAGAGAGAGGCTGAAAGTCTTTTATAGATTAACACACATATGTCTATACAGAGAGAGTGTAAGTCTGCGATAGAGTAACACACTAATGTCTATACAGAGAGAGTGTAAGTCTTTGATAGAGTAACACACAAATGTCTATACAGAGAGAGTGTAAGTCTGCGATAAAGTAACACACATATGTCTATACAGAGAGAGTGTAAGTCTGCGATAGGGTCACACATATATGTCTATACAGAAATAGTGTGTGTCTGCGATAGAGTAACACACATATGTCTATACAGAGAGAGTGTAAGTCTGCGATAGAGTAACACACATATGTCTTTAGTGAGAGATTGTAAGTGTATGTCTATACAAAGAGAGTGTAAGTCTGCGATAACGCGTTAGCGGTTGTTACACCGAGTCACAAGAAATAAAAGTCCCAACGCACTGGCGTACAACTTGCATCTGCCCACGGCTAAGTATTGCTTGCGTCGAGATATGAACTTAATATTAGAGGGAGGCACATGACATGGCTTTAGTTATTGTAAAACTAATTAATATAGATTAATATTATTGTTATAATATAATAATTTATATTTATATCTATAAAAACTAATGTTTGTATGTATATTTGTATGTATGTTATAGACGCCTAAACCGCTGAACAGAATTTGGTGAAAAGTGGAGGGTTTGTTGACCATATATTCAGGATGGTTCCTGTGACGTTTGGTGTAGATCTATTATCAGGATTCCGCCTTAGAGGCTGAGTATGGCTCTAAAACCATCCTATATATGTATATATGTATGTATATATATATATATATATATATATATATATATATATATATATATATATATTATGGACGTCTAAACAGCTGAACAAATATAAATGAAATTTGAAGAGATTTATTAACATATTTCGTGGATGATTCATGTGACGTGTGTCGCTGATCCATCCACAGGGCTCCGCCCACAGGTTTGTGATTGTTCAAAAACCGATGTATGTTTATATGTGTATATGTAATGTGTTATGAGCGCTTAAACCGCTAAAAAGAAGTTAATGAAATTTGGAAAGATTGTTTACCATAATATCAGGATGATTCGTGTGAGGTTTGGTGTAGGTACATCCACAGAAGCTTAGGATGGTTCAGTATACAGCCAGCCATAAATCTAATGTTAAAATGTATATTTATCTTAGCGTTACTAGAGTTAATTTAAAAGAATTATTAACAATGTGTAAGAATGAAAATAATTATTCATTATTTTAAATTGTTAACAATTGCCAAATTCCTTGTACAATTATTGCTATCACACTTATTGATATTAAAAGTCCAATTCCTTTGCAACTGGAATTCGCAATAAACATAAACAAGGCACGAGGACAATCATTGACGATTGCTGGATCAAATTTGGAATATTCGAGCTTTTACCACGGATACTTAAAATGATGTGTTCTCACTTGTTGGTACACCTAATATTGATATGTTTATACGCCTAATGAAATGAATAAAATATTAGCGGGTAACGCTAGTATATAAGATTATATTATTATTAGATATAATATATTATATTATAATATATATTTATATTTCATATAATTAATAACAATTATATATAATATTAATAATTATTATTATATTATATTATAATATATTATAATTTATATTATTATTATTATTATTATTATTATATTATAAATTAGTGTTTAAAAATATTCTAAACATAATGTTACTCCAAAACAAACCGTATTTTACACGTCATAAAAATAAAATATTATAACCAAATAATTTCTCATGGAATCACACAACAATATTAAAAAAATATATTATTAGAAAAGTATTTATTTACTTTCTCAATAAAGCTAATTTAGGTTCATCTAATAGTCCCTACTCTACCTGTATATATATATATATATATATATATATATATATATATATATATATATATATATATATATATATATATATATAGTTTAAATTTTCGATCATTAATAAAATAGTTTATATCCATCTAATCAAGTTAAAATACATTCTCTTAAACGTTTAGTGAATGATTATTGATAGTAATACAGACTTTTTAATTAATAAATCTTTATCTAAATTTATTTAAATAATTTTTACAGTAAATTTCGTTTTCTGTTTTTCCACCTAATATTCAGATTCTATCATATGTATTTACATATTTATGTTATTGTTTTTATTTAATTAAAAGTAATTAAAATTTTTGTAATGTGACACAAGTGATTATTGACGAGTTTACGTAACTTATTACTTGTTTTTACCTGACAAACGCGATATAAATTTGACACAAAATGTGACGTTATTAATTTGCATATCTATAATCAATGTGTTTTCAAAACTACAGACGCCTTCTCTGTATATTTATCATTAAACAAAATTATTAAACTATAAAACCCAATTCATTTAAAATGTTTGTAAACAGCTAAATGGAAGCACTTCCAGAGTAAAACATTAAGCATCATAGCACAGCTTTTGATTAGATAATTAAAACCAGATTCGGTACAACATGAACCACAAAAAGACAATATTTCTCAAAGCAATACATTAGGCACTGTAAACTTATGGATAATGTCAACAGCAATTCATCATGTAGCCAACATATGATCAATGCGCGAACCTCGCGGGTCGTAGTAATTCCAGCACAGTTTTGCAACCACTGACTTGCTGATCTGTGCACACAAATATGTTCAATAGTCTGTTGTTTTCTTACGAATAATGTTTAACTTTCTAATGTTAATTAAACGAGTGTAGTGCTGTTACAACATGTGCAACGCTGTTTCTTCTTTAATAAATATTGAATTAATTAATCCCTCTTTACAACGTTTGAATATGCTGTGTGTAGTTATATAGATTTGTAATACGTGTTTTGAAAAGTTGTAAATATTCACTTTTACCTAGCTTATTTATTTACCTAATAAAATACACTGTATTTGTATAGGATAATCGTAATCATCTTCAATTGATAATCAAAAATATATTGAAGAAAGAATTAGGTCTGGATCCTAAACCTTCTATTATTATGTATCAAGGCTACCAGATACCTTTCTATCACGGGGTTATAATAGCCTCACGCAAAGTCAAAATGTAAACGTATAGCCTAGTACAAAAAAATGCTAAACCAACCCAGGCCGTAAAGATTTCGATAATAGCCTAACCTTACAACGTTCGGTAATACCTTACTTAGAGTTGACATAGCCTTTAATCGTTCGGTAATACCTTACTTAGAATTGACATAGCCTTCAATCGTTCGGTAATACCTTACTTAGAGTTGACATAGCCATCACTCGTTCGGTAATACCTTACTTATTGTTGCCATAGCCTTCAATCGTTCTGTAATACCTTACTTAGAGTATACATAGCCTTCAATCGTTTGGTAATACCTTACTTAGAGTTGACATAGCCTTCAATCGTTCTGTAATACCTTACTTAGAGTAGACATAGCCTTCAATCGTTCGGTAATACCTTACTTATTGTTGACATAGCCTTCAATCGTTCGGTAATACCTTACTTAGAGTTGACATAGCCTTCAATCGTTCGGTGATAACTTACGTAGAGTTGACATAGCCTTCAATCATTCGGTAATACCTTACTTAGAGTTGACATAGCCTTCAATCGTTTGGTAATACCTTACTTAGAGTTGACATAGCCTTCAATCGTTCGATATATATAAATATCGCAATATGTATTAATAATATCTTGTGTATTAATAAAGAACTAAGTCAAAATACAAATACAAGAATTATAATTGAATTTACAATTCAAAGCTTTTCGTTGGCTAAGAGTACCAACATCATCAGGAATATTAAACAATTGTAAATTCAATTATAATTCTTGTATTTGTATTTTGACTTAGTTATTTATATATATAGGTAGTACATGGAAGACGTAGGTAAACGCTTATGGACACTCGAAAGGAGAAGGCCCTGTTCACACATGGCACTTAGCGGAGCACCGTTTTTACACTCGTCATCCTGCCAGCATGCTAAGCATTTCTTTGTAGTCTCTTTAGCTTTCGTCGTTATCTCATGAATAGCAATAAAATATCTTTTTATATATTTCCTCTTGCTTCTCTCCTAATAGTGGCCATCATAGTTAATTACGTATAAATTAATTAAAGTTGCTTGTTGTAATCATCTTGATATCCCTGATTAAACTATAATTAAATAATACTAAATGAATACGTAAGGGCCTATGTATCTTATGGACGTCTAAACAGCTGAAACGAAGTTAATGAAATTTATAAAGATTTATTAACATTTTCAAAGGATGGTTCGTGATATGTTTGGTTCAAATCCATCCACAGGGCTCCGCCCGAGAGGCTTATTAGGATTCAGTGTACAGCCCTACATAATTATAAAGTTAAAATGTATATCTACACTAGCATTTCTAAAATTAATTTTGAAATTTTAAAAACAATATGTATGAATATAAAAACATTTTTAAATATTTTAAACTATTTATACTTGCTAACTTCTATGTACAATGATTGCTATCACACTTAGTAGGACCGCCGATAATATTCATGCGAAGTTTGAATCAACCAAAGCTGTGCAACGGAACCAGAATAACCACAGAAAAACTAACAACTAACTTGATCCAGGCAGAAATCAGTGGTGGCAAGTTCAAAGGAGAGGTGGTCTTAATTCCACGAATACCGATGATTTCATCAGATCTACCCATTGACTTCAAAAGGCTACAATTTCCTTTGCGATTTGCATTCGCAATAACTATAAACAAGGCACAAAGACAAACATTGACCCTTGCTGGATTACATTTTGAACATTCAAGCTTTTACAACGGATACTAATATGTTGTGTTCTCACGTGTTTGGACACCTAAAATTTATATGTTTGTACGCCTAACGAAATGAAACAAAAAATATTGTTTATCGTCTAGCATTGCAATAAATAAAATATATATATTTAGATGTTTAATTTGATTTTCTTATTGCAAAAATTATGTTTCCGCAATACATTCGTTTTCTTTCTTCCTCTCTCTTTCGTTCTGTATAACTATATATTTGCTGTTGTAAAGTGTAGCATAAATTTATGAAAAAACTCAGAAATATGTCGTAATAAATAAAGATTGATAACTGACTCATTTCTTTTTATTTTGAAGGCAGTAGGATTTTCGAGAATATGTTTAAGGAATATAGGTTTAAATTCATTGCAGTTAAAAATATAAGTATTTATTATGAGTATAATATATATGAATAAATTTATTTAAATTAGTTACTCATTTTCAATGCGTGCCTGTGTATTTGCATGGCTGTGTATGTGTTTGTAAAGAGAATTAAACTTTTTACATTAGTCGAGATTGGATCGTGGCTGTTTCGTTGAAAAACGTCATGCTTTCAATAGGGCTTAAAGGGAATTGCTACAACCACGAATTTGTGACTGCGTGACGTATCTATTTTGCTCTCGGCTGTATCACATTTTATTAGATTGAATTGGTTCCAGTAATGGGTATACCATTCAGCAGGCAGCGGCAGGGTGACGGGTTTTGTTTAAAGAACAGATCAATCACACCGCTGTGTTTTGGCGCTGTGACAGCGGCCATTGTTGTCACGAGTTATTCCGGATACATGCGGTTTAGAGGCGGGTTCAAAAAGGATATTTTGACAGATTTTGTTTTTCTCAGAGTTCCGCAGGGGAAACGTCAGCCTTACATTTTATGGAAATTTATTCTTAGTAATTATAAAAGTGTTAAGCAAAACATAAAACGAAAAAATTAAAAAGGACAATGTATGTGGGGTCAATGTTTATCATAACAAATTATAATCGTTAATCAGAGTTAATGGTTACGCAATGGACATTATTTACACGTTCCATAGTAAACCTATGTTTACAGTTACATAGCAAATCAAAAATATCTTTGTTTTATGCGGGTTGAAGCTATATGATGCTAGCTAGAGTGTAGTCCATAATTAAATCTATTACCACCTGAAAATACCTTCCCCAATAAACTAAGTACAGTAATACAACATGTTTCTGTATTTCTTCTAAGCCTCTTGTTTATGAGATATCCTTCAATGACACTGAAATGTTTCACTGAAAAGGTTGCACATATCTTTTTCTTTTATTGTCTTACGTGAGGATGTAGAAACATTTGTCTGAAATGTATTGTTTTATTTTTAGTACGGTACATTACAGAATGTATTTATTTAATCTATGTGTGTATTTGTGTGTGTATGTGTGTGTGTGTGTGTGTGTGTGTGTGTGTGTTTTGTGTGTGTGTGTGTGTGTGTGTGTGTGTGTGTGTGTGTGTGTGTGTGTGTGTGTATATGTGTGTGTGTGTGTGTGTTTTGTGTGTGTGTGTGTGTGTGTGTGTGTTTTATCACCGAGAAAAACATCCGTGATTCGACAATGGTCAATTGACCGAAAGGTGCCTCATCACTCAAGGTAAAATTATTGCACTTAATGGTGGATAAAATTACTTACATAGTAATATATTAACTTCATAAAGTCAGTGCAACGGAAAAACAATGGATAACGTTAAATATCAAGAATTTAATACCTACCAAGGTAAACAACTGTACCGTAAATATCTTAACCTAAATATCAAACTCCAGAATTGCATCAACAAAATACAGTTTAATAAAAAATGCTTAACACGTAATATAACACCAAAATACGCAAATTACACATACAAAATAAACAAAACACTATTATCAATAAAGCAACAAAAATAGCAGAATCACACATTATTAAACAAAACATTAAAGCTGCCTACCATAAAAAAAGCCAAATCAATTTACAACTATACACAACCAATTTGGAAATAATGAAGACTTTTGACACTCTCACACCTATTATTCACGAAAAAACACAACAAATTATAATAAAGCATAAAACAAACACTATTAACAGACAAAACAAAAAAATCGAAAATTTATCAAAACAACTTAACCTAAAAAATAGCCTAGAACCAATCCACACATCAAAACAACAACATAACCTAAAAAATAGCCTAGAACCAACCCACACCTCTAACAATAATAAATTCATAAACTTACCTAAAACACAATTTACTGAAAAAGAAAAAATAATAATAACAAATTCCTTCAAATATAACCTACCTAACTTCAACAAAAAACAAATAATAAAAAACCTAATAGTTGACACAGAATCTAACATCCACAAAATTACCCACCAAAATACTGAACACATAAGAAATAATATTAATAATAAAATTAACCTAATAAAAACGGAAAAAAACAAAAAAACGGAACTATATATTAATAAAAAAGAAATTATAAAACTCAGAGAAAAACTAGAAAACAACGACTACTTAATATTAAAATCAGATAAAACAAATACTCCAGTAATAATAGAAAATACCAAATATATCGATTCAATGACTAACTACATAAAAGAAAATAAATACGAACAAATCCCAGACCCAACTAACAAATACCTTATTACAATAAAAAACTTAATAGTCACTCACCGTAACACCCTAAACTATAACAATAAATTAAAATACCACCCAAGATTATACCCATTCAAACCATGCGCACCAGTATTATCAGGGATACCTAAAATCCACAAACCCAACACACCAAAGAAAAACATCAGTGATTCGACAATGGTAAATTGACCGAAAGGTGCCTCATCACTCAAGGTAAAATTATTGCACTTAATGGTGGATAAAATTACTTACATAGTAGTATATTAACTTCATAAAGTCAGTGCAACGGAAAAACAATGGATAACGTTAAATATCAAGAATATATATATATATATATATATATATATATATATATATATATATATATATATATATATATATAGTATCTTCTATGAAAGTAACATCACTATATACATCTAGTAAGAGATCTATATTGCTGTTATAATATAAAAAAATCAATTTGTGTCAATAACAATAATTAACTGAGTCATACATAGCACGAATATGCACAAAACGGAAATATGTACAATACCTACTACTACCATCTACGACATATCGATCCCAGGGGCTATAATTTCGATATTTACCCGAGGAAAGCCTAAATATATCGAAGTACGGAACGAAGGATGGATATATAGGATGTAAATCAATCCACACATCCCTTACACCGTATTTACAGACAGGCATATGTAAATTAAATATCCCTTTCTGGGAGCTTGGAGCAATTTTAACTTTGTTAGATTTGTGGTTTTGGAAAACGTTGTTCATGAAAGATCATAATTGAAGGATTTACATACAATCGTACCGCTTCGTGTTGTTGGAATGAGCTTATATGTGTTTGCATTGGCTGCATTGTGTGACGTGTTTCATTTTTCGTGGGTGGAAGTCTAGTTATTTGGGTTTTTTAAAATACTGTATAAGTATCATATCTTAAGTCGTAGAGAGTTAGACGTGAAGTTGTACAAACGTAAAAGTAAAGAAATCATCTGAGAATTACAATAAACTAATCTTTCCTCAACAGAGATAATAAAGTGTCATTTAAGGTAACGTCTCTGGGTCGTTGTAAACATGTCATGATTTGCTGAAACACTTTACTGTTTGCTTCATTGTTATTGTTCATAACAGGTCAATTGTTTAGCATTTAAATATTTAGGAACAAGCTATTTACTAATTTTCGTCGACCTTTGTATTTTATTTACACTGTATTTGTATTTGTTTCAGTATTTGTAGGCCTATTTGTTTCGAATATTGTTACGAGCATAACTCGTTCTGGTTGTTGTAATTTTTGTTTGGTTTCGTAATATTTTTTGAGGAAGAAAATAATCAAAATCTTAATAGGTATAAAGCGAGATGGGATAAGAAATGAAGCATATCATGAACGAATGAAAGACAAAAATGAATAATGAAGAAATGTAATAAATGGGGCTTAAGAAAATTCAAATAAAAACTGAACAAACATTGAGAAGTAAAAAAATGTATCCTGAATGAAAGTAACCAGAAATAAATAGTAAGAAAATCTCTGAAGCGAGATAAGTAAACAAACACAAGTAAGTAAGAACAATGAAGTTGGATCGGAATTTAATAACTAATTATAAATCCAAAAGCTTGCAATAAATAGATATATTTGTTTTTAAAATTATTTTGGAAAGGCTTAAGAAATAGTAATAAAACAAATAAAATAATTATATTTTCGTAAATTAGCCCTCATTGTTTTTCTTCACTAAAACAATCGCTTTTCTGATTTTACTTGAATTAACCACAACACTTATCCTTGCGTACTCAAGTTATTTACAAGTCAGCAAGCCGTCGAGTGTATGAGGCACGTGACATTGCAACAAATCATCCCTGCTAATCTAGAGGTAACATATGGTTCAAGGTGCCTCTAGGGGTTGTATACGGCCAATGAATATTGAAATCACTCTTCCTCTCTACCGAGGCCGGATGATTAATCTGCAAACCTAAGCGAACACCACTTCACGATATATTTTACATAACATTAGGCTACACCGAGGAAAGATGTCAGTTCCGTAATCATAATTTGTTATTAAATGATTAAAGATAAGTTTTTTTTGTATGAATATATGAAATTCATATATTTTTGTTGTATGAAATGGTTGTGTAATGGGAGATGTCAGGGTTCGTGTTAGTATGCATTCCTTTGAACTAGACCTAGGTTATACTGGAAGAACAGAGAGATGTCGATTCGTGAGGGTCTTGTGGAAGAATTAAGGTGAGGAAGGAATGTTGGATAAAGGAAAGGTAAAAGATTCGAATATAGAGGTGAAGATGAACTATATTTGATGCGGATATTGGCCTATGTTTGAGTTGGATCTTACTTTTAATGGAACTGCAGAGGGGTTTCAATTGACCACTCTCCACTTTGAGCAAGCGTTAGGATGACGGATGCCAGAAGACATAAGGAAGGGCTATACAAATTCAACCCGGGAAAAGTTCCATGCAACGGGGGGTACGTGTCCATCTTTCAACAAGACTTATTTCCTACTGAACCCGTAGAGAAGGGAGGGTGGAGATGGGAAAACTAGAGTATCGCTGTAGGGGAGTTGTAAGTATAAGCTACAAAACAGGGTCTTCAGGAAGCTATTCCAAGGATAATTTGAGATGAAAGAGTGTCGTAATTAGTTGTTTGTAGAAGTTTAATGCATGGAATAAATATGTTAGTATATATATAAGGAAACTATTCTCTACTATGGCATTAATCTATTTAATTAATTACACACTAGTTGATGAGAAAGTGTCAGAGAGATTCATCAATATAGCTCAGTAGCGCTGATAGCTTTAAATATATCACAATTACAATACAAGGGAAAGCTATGCTGACATCGATTTGTATCTCAATTTTGTCAGTGTAATTCGTCTATAATAAAGAATATATGGTGTTATTGGATGTGTGTGATAATACATAGAGTTGTGTCTGTAAAGCCTTTATTCTATCCGCAGACCTTGATAAACATACGTCTTGCGATATTATAATCAGGAGGCAGTGGTTCAAAAACAGATAAATTCTCTGCTCCTGATATCTACATAATGTAGTCGCTTTCCACATACCACGATAAAAGTCTAAAAGTGTTACTAAAGCTGAAAATGTAAAACACCTCTTGCAATTTACGTCTTGTAAATGTTAACTTTTTATTGCAATTGGTAACAAAATGTTATTTTGAATATTGTGAGTATTCTGCACGCATCGGAAGGCCTGACCATTAAAGCTTGAGCCAAACGCAGAGATGACGTAATATTACTTTATCGGATCAGGGGTCTCTCTTAATGTGCTACCTTTACTTTACTTGGGAAGATTTCCCAGGTGACCAATTATAGAGGGAATTGTGATAGAATATCGATCCGGCCGCAGAGAGAATCTATTTCCTTGATTTACGCGGAACAGAACCAAATGGTGGAAATGGAGGTGCTTGAATATAAAACAATCTCCATAGAGCGTGAATAATATATTAATAGTGTATTACACTGTAGTGAATAAATGTACCTTACAAATATAATACAAATTTCTGGTAGGAAGGATTTTTAACTATCAAAAGAATCGAATTGATTGAGAGTTATAACCGAAAACTGAAAAACATTGTAACCTAGTAAATCCCGGTTACATAGAAACGTATCTTACAAAAACATATCTGACTGGCAAAGTGGAGATTAAACCATAAAAATCGCTTTGACCAAGGCTAACAATACACTTTTACACTACTTACAAATAAATATGGAATGTTACTTGTCAAGGCGTACAAAACACTTTTGGACACTAACAAAATTTAATCCAAATTGTGTCAAATTAAAAGAACTCTCTACGGTCGTTAACAATGACAAAATGTGTTCCCATTTCTCAATTTAAAATCGCCCTTTCCAAGCTGAACACCGGCCGGAAGTTTTCCTATAAAATACCCAAGGCCATTTCCGGCCGGCTTATACCTCAGAGACAAACTTTTATCACAGACGGTACCTAAAGTTTAAATGACTTTGTGCCTCGTGAGTACCATATCAACCTGTTTGAGAAACTTTCTTAATAACGGAACTATAAGTTACTTTATAAATTCCCGCGGGCCATATTTAGCCCCACGGCTCTGAGATTATTGTACAAGAGTAAAGGTATGTGAGTAAATCTTATTGGTTTCTAAATTATAAGAAGAAAGATTTATATGAAATGAAATGATACCGGCCATCAAATGTCGCGCCCATGCTGACTTTAATGACATTAAATGAGGCCAATGTTTACTTTAGGCTACCTTGTATGGGGATTTATTGTAGACAATGAAAGTTTTATTGAGAAATAATTTATTTAAAATGAAATAATTTACTGCCAAGGTTTTATACTTTAACAGCCCAACTTCATGGGACAGCCACTTAGTTATTACAGTGCGAAACCCGTAATAAAACGAACGATAATTTGTATGAACTGGATCAGTCTTGTGGCTGAAAAAAGTGGAAATAGAGAAAACAATAAAAATCTTGTAGGCGATTTTTGAGAGAACTCAAACAATAAAGCAAAAGTGTTAAATCTGGAAATGGTAATTTGGATTATGCTATTTGACTCAGAAACAATACCAACGACGGATTAAACAACAAAAGCTCTGTAGAGATCTTCAGTTTGACTAATACACAGATGCTAACCCTGCGCAGAAGCACTTTGCTGTACAGTGAGGTTACACGCCAGAGACGGGTTGCACGTCAGGATAACAAGGAATAGAAGAATGGAGACGCTATGCTCACCTCTAGCATAGGTAGGAGAAAGTTGAACCTGTACACTTATTAATGTTTTACTAAAAAAATCAGACTTGTATACATCTATTCTGGCAAGCAAAATGTAAACGACTGAAACTTTCCAGTCCTAGAGGTCATTCGCCATTTAGTCAACGCTTTATTCATAATTTTCAAATGTTTAATATAAAACAATCAGCTAGCCTTGCATTTTGCTTGAACACACACCAACGCTTAATTTTAAAACTATAATTTAATTAAATATAAAGTTTAATAATGAACGATAATAATAAACCAATGAAAAGGAAAGAAATTAATGACTCTTACACAAGCAGTAAAATACAGTCCATATTGTCACTGGGTTAGGGCTACTTTATAGCTTCTATGTTGCAGCTTTAGAAAGATAACTATCGAAATCAATAGATACAGCCAGGCATACAATATTTGAATAGTTCCTATTGTTTATACGTTTATGTCATTTTAACTAAAAAAAAGATGGATCCTGAACTCTCGAGGAAAGGAATATAAAAAAAGGATTTAAACAACAAAAACCCCAACAGCTCATCCTCTTCGTATTTGTCGAGATTTCGTAAAACAAAATTAAACTTTTACTTACTTCCACCCTACCCTGGATATAGAACTCATTTATTGTTTCCAAGCAGGAAATACTTGTTTGTTTTTCAAATATAAAGCAAGATATGAAAAAATTAAATAAAACTTTTATATATGCCGGAAATTGTGACCTCCGCTTATTGCGAAAGAAACTGCATTCCTGCCGTTTAGGGGAAATGGGTTCTAATTCCATTTAAAATATAAATATCTTTCTGTTCGTTTTCTAAATTATATGGAATTTCTGTTTCAGATAAAAACGTTTTAAATTTTCATTCACCGAAATTAAATTATAAATAATTGATTTTTAAAACAATTGATTTATTTAAAACGATTTATTAGTATTTGTATTCAGTGCTTCAATAAATACTTTTAGTATTGTTACCCGTGTAAAAAATACAAATGAAAATAAGAAAGTTGAAATTAAGTTATCTATTTCGAAGAAATAACTTGGCTGTAGAAGTATATAGGTAGTGTATTGGACAACATATTCTAAAAGCAGGACAAAATACTAAAATATAAAATATAGCCCGGATAAATATAATGTATGAATAAGGAAAGTATAAAATGATCTCCTAGTACTTGACATAAAGGATTATTATGGGTCTCATCTGAGAAGAAGTGTTTGCCAGCTGCGCAGTGTAGTGACAATCCTGCAGATACACCAAAGAACAGATTTGAGGTTTAAATATGAAAAATAGGTTACAATAAAAAAAGGAAATTAGATGTTTCTGTCAGTAACATTAGCTCAGAATAATGCGGGACCACGTTTCATCTACTTTGGGGTTTTATAAGGGAGAGCCAGTAATCTTTAATCAATAATCTTTAGACCCAAGTTAGCTCTTTGAATATTTTCTCTCCTAATGATTAGACATGTCTCTGGGCAAGATCTGAAATAATTGTTCTATATAGCAATGATAGTATGTTTTTGTTTTGATGTTTCTTGCGCTATACACGTGTATAGGCAATATTTTATATGCTATTAATATTGCAATAGATATTACACACAAAACCTAGGTCATAGAGATATATTTAAAGCACTTACTTATTGTTACAAGCAATATCTAGCGTGCATTACCTGATCGTAAGCTCAGCCACTATTGTCAATATACGCCACGGATAGGGTGGTAATGATGTCACCAGCATGGGCAATGGTTCGGGGCCTATTTCTTGTGAGATTGGAAACATATTAAAAACAACCGGTTATATAACAAGGAGATCCATAGAGAAGAGATTCAGCACAATGGGAGAGGCAGAATATTTCCCTTGTTTGAACACTAATAAAATTACATGCATTTACTTCTGTTTTCTAGTTCTTTCAAAGCATTTTTGTGTTTATAAGTTATAGTTACACCTCCTCCACTAAACCTTTTATGGATACGCCATTTAATAACTGGTTGGACATTGCTTTTATAAGATGTTTTATAAAATATTAGCAACAATTGAGTTCATTTGAAAACAATACTTTTTTCGGGCAGTAAACTAAAAGTCATTTCTATCAAAACAGGTTTATGAACTATGAACGACTCTACTGACGTAAAAACTTAAATTATTTTTGGTTTTTGCACAGAGTCGTACAGGAAACTGGTAAAGCACTGATGAATTTGAATTCTTATTTCCCTCTGACTTTGTTGGGCAGATTTTGTAAGAAAGGCTAATAAACCTTTTATGGTGCAATACCTCTGCAAAGTTACACGCTCGCTCTCGCTGTCTCTCAGCTGACTTCCACGGGAGTAATGGGATAAATGTTGTTGAATAAGTATTTATATGTAAAGTTTAAAGATAAGTTACTGGAGATAACGATTTGCAAACAAAACACACTCCAGGGTCTACAAACTTTGCCTTTAGCTAATAATAAAGTTTGTGTTATAAACATCGCCGAGTTTAGGAGCCTTGGCTCGTCTAGTTCTGCGCACGCGCACACACTGAAGCAACAAGAGCAATGGTTAGAGTAGAGATGATTCTGACCTGTTGTTCGAAATATATAGTAATGTTAATTGTTGCGAAATTAATAGCCCTAATGCATAGGTGGGTAACATGCTTGTATATTCGCAAAGCCCTGATAGTGTGAAAACATACCTTTGTAACCGACAATGTTACGATAAGGAAGTGCTTACTCAGGTCTGCTTTTTGTACAAATTGTTTTTATTAGTCGAAATATCAGGCGTTCCATTTAATCCTCCCCTAGTAAAGATAAATTACCTGAAATAGTACCTGTAAAATAAAACATGAAATTTTAGACAATTGTTTCCATATCATGACGTAAAACATTGGAAAAAGATATTTGCTGCTTTTTAAGTGAATAATTAAAGTGGTATTGAATTACAATATATACAAGAGTTTTCGTATAAATGCAACCCCATGTTGTATAACTCTATTTAGTTTATTGGGTAAGGTACCTGCTAGGTTATACTAGGTACCTAATACAGGTTATACTAGATTAAATAAGGCACCGCACATTAACAAGTTACATGTTGCACGCCTGGATAAAATCAGGAAGATCTGTTAGATTACTTATGTAGCTTTGGGCATAGCTTTTACTCTGGGACGTGTAAATAATGTCCATTGCGTAGCTATTAACTGTGATTCATGTTACATAACTGATTACCTAATTTACTTAATAATATTATGTAACTTGTAAATATCCCCATTTTACATATACCCTTATATTTTAGTTTGTTTTATGTTATGCTCAAAACTTTTATCATGAATGGTTTTTATAAAGCTTATCCCCTAACGTTTCCCTGCTGCACTCTAGGAATAACAAAAATTGTCAAAATATTCTTTCCGAACCAGCTTCTAAACCGCCTGTATCCGGAATTACTCGTGACAACAATGGCCGGTGTCACAGCGCCAAAACACGGCGGCATGATTGATCTGTTCTCTAAACAAAAACCGTCACTCTGCCGCTGCCTGCTGAATGGTATATCCATTACTGGAACCAATTCAATCTAATAAAACGAGCGGTTTTTGTGATACAGCCGAGGGCAGAATTGATGCGTCACAACTAATCTAATATGCGGCAATATATATATATATATATATATATATATATTAGAATTTCACATGCAAAACAAAAAAGTAGTTGTTAAATATAGTTTTGCTACATGAAGAGCGTACTCTAAAGCAATAAATAAACGATAAATAACTTTATTTACTATTATAAAGTATTGAATTTAGAACTTAGAAATGTTATTGAAAAATCATTCAACTGACTTTTATATAGTGTATAACCAATGCTAGAATAGGTTAGAGCATTTTTACACATACTGTTGTACGGTTATGAATGATGCAAGATATAAGAATGGTTTAGAGAGTTCATAAAGTAGCAGAGTCAGACAACTTTTACAGCAAAGAAATACAGTTATATTTATTTTAAATTTTAAAGCTACACCTTTATCTTTACAAACCCTAACTGAATTTCAATTATCAGTTAAAAAAACAAAACAAAATATGTAAAACAACTCGGGAAATTCACTCGGAAATAAATTATTAATATTCAACTAGGCTAGGGTAAATTTGTTGTGAGATGTTTCCAAATTTAATTTCACTACATCACAACAGGTTTAACATAATCATGAATAGCAAGCGTGACTTTACTGTTTAATATGTATAAGCCAATTTCCTTCGCTGCGGTTCTGTCGATAAGGCCAGTAGGGAGTCTTTCGGTCTGTTTCAGTTACGTCATCCTGAAGCAATTAATGGCGACAGTTTGACAATGACAAACAGTAAAAATTAAAGCCTTACCGGCACTAATTAGTTAGTTGAAGGACGTGAAGACTAAAGATGGTAAAAAAGAAGGGTAATGACCTTTAATCCATCTGTCCAACAGAACATGAAGACAGACCGAAGCTGAGGATTGTTTAAAAGTGCCACGTGAAACGTAATACCATTAATCCGGGATTACACCCGAAATCCTACAAGCTGGTTGGCTAGTATCAGGGGATGGTGTTGTCATCTTGTAGTAACAGTACTTACAGGCGCGGAGACCTTACTATCAGTGTTGACTGCTCACAGGCATGACAATGGTATCAGGCTTCAACCAGAATCTAAATGCTTAGAGAACTTTTCCTGAACTACTTCCGATGAGTTATTCCGCAGCCCAAACTGGCCATTCAGGAAATGTTCAACACTCGCCACTGTTTGTGAGAGTGTTTCAAGAAAGAAACAAAGGTGAACCATGTGGAGAGTAGACGAAGTGTAATAATCCCTTCGTCCAAAGAACAAAAAGCTAACTGTGGGGACTCCAGCATGTGAATCCATGCTTTTATAAATTAAACCTTAAACTCGTGACTAGCATCATGAAACTATTTGTGCCTAATCCACCAGAAACTACTATTCTTGCTTCCATTTGTCCAATCTCAAACTCGTGACTATCGTTAGCATGACGAGCGTCAAGCCTGAGGCTCAATTGTGCCTAATTCACCCAGAAATCACGCTTCCTGTTTCCTTAAATCCAACCTCAAACTCGTGACTCACGACAGGGTGACTAATATCAGGCCTGAGACCTCATCATGCATAAATCCACCCTAAATCACGTTTCGTGCTTCCATAAATCTAACCTCAAACTCGTGACTCTCGTTAGCGTGACGAGTGTCAAACCCGAGACTCCATGTGCCAAAATCAGCCTAAAGCACGCTTCCTGCTTCAATAAATCTAACCTTAAACTCGTGACTCTCGTTAGCGTGACGAGTGTCAAACCCGAGACTCCGTGTACCTAATCCAGCCTAAAGCACGCTTCCTGCTTCCATAAATCTAACCTTAAACTCGTGACTCTCGTTAGCGTGACGAGTGTCAAACCCGAGACTCCATGTGCCTAATCCAGCCTAAACCACTCTTCCCACTTTGTAAATTTTACTTGACACTCGTGGTTCACAACAAGGTGACTGAGGATCAAGCCTGATACTCGTTAGAACCTAACCCACCCTAAACCACGCTCCCCGCTTCGTAAATTTTACTTGGCACTCGTTTCTCACAACAAGGTGACTGAGGATCAAGCCGGAGACTCGTTAGAACCTAACCCACCCTAAACCACGCTCCCCGCTTCGTAAAATTTACTTGGCACTCGTGGCTCACAACAAGGTGACTGAGGATCAAGCCGGAGACGCGTTAGAACCTAACCCACCCTAAACCACGCTCCCCGCTTCGTAAATTTTACTTGGCACTCGTGGCTCACTACAAGGTGGCTGAGGTCCAAGCCGGAGACTCGTTAGAACCTAACCCACCCTAAACCACGCTCCCCGCTTCGTAAATTTTACTTGGCACTCGTGGCTCACAACAAGGTGACTGAGGATCAAGCCGGAGACTTGTTAGAGCCTAACCCACCCTAAACCACGCTCCCCGCTTCGTAAATTTTACTTGGCACTCGTGGCTCACAACAAGGTGACTGAGGATCAAGCCGGAGACTCGTTAGAACCTAACCCACCCTAAACCACGCTCCCCGCTTCGTAAATTTTACTTGGCACTCGTGGCTCACAACAAGGTGACTGAGGATCAAGCCGGAGACTCGTTAGAACCTAACCCACCTTAAACCACGCTTCCCGCTTCGTAAATGTTACTTGACACTCGTGACTCACAACAAGGTGACTGAGGATCAAGCCTGAGACTCGTTAGAACCTAACAAACCCTAAACCACGCTCCCCGCTTCGTAAATTTTCCTTGATACTCGTGACTTACTACTGCGTTATTAGCATCAGGCCTAAAACCCCTTCTTGTCTAATCCACTCTAAACCATGCCTCCCGCTTCCGAGAAACCCTTTCGGGCGACAAGCGTCAGCCTGAGACGGAGGGCTCCTATATGCCATCTGACTGGTTCGATCAAGTGCAATAAAACTGTATCCAGTCTCGGATAGCCTTACCTAAGAACTCCAAACTTGTTCCAATGCGGGAGTAGCCCACCAGTCAGACCATAAGAGAGAAAGTGTTCAACATAACTGAGTTTCTATCGTTAAATTGTTTCCCGACAACACTTGATGCTATAAATTCATCTTCTCTGAATATTCCTTATATTAACGCCACCAAAATTAAACCTCATAATAAGATAAAACTCGGTATAAGTTTATTTTTAAAGTAAATCAGCAACCAAGAGAAATTACTGTATAGCTACCAAGACGACTTACGAAAATTTTAAACTGCCGAAAAAACGAAAAACATAAATTAAGTTAATTTCCGTTTTTTAAGAGTGTAGCGAAATTTATGAGATACAGAAACATTTACGTGAACAAAAATGACATATTTTTAGTTTTAATTCTTTATCTCGTAGATAAACCCAATAAATCTAACCGAGTAATTTGCATTTTTATAAAAACCCATAAAGCGGAAGTGGGTGTCTTTCAGACCGGAACCTACGTCACTGCCGCAGCTTTGAAATTCAAATCACATTCACCACAAATTAAATCATTTCGTCGCAGCACAGTGACCGCTATGCGGGTCTGCTCTCTCTCTATTTTGCGAAGATATAAACAGAATCATATTGGGGAAGGAGGGATCAATTATGGGAGGTCAGAGGAGGGGTTATGTTCTGGTATCTAAAGCGGCCTAGGAAAAAACAGTTCACAGCAGTAGTTTGGTTAGCAATCATTTAAATACAGAGAGTTTTAAATTACGTTTTGTTGCGTTTAGTTACAAAATCATTTTACTAAATTGAAGAATTTAAAGATGTAAGAAAAACTCTCCTTCTGGTGTGTTAGACCTGTAGGATTGTATCCTTCAGTTATACCCTCTCAGTAGGATGCCCGCCCGCTAAACCATTACTCTCTCACGATGCGAACTCTAAAAACCGTTCCTCATGTTTTACCAGTTGTACTTGACTCTTCCTGTCTTTATCTGATGTAGATATCTTCTTTATCTCTTTGTCTTTATCAGATGCATTTCTAAAGAAAGGAAAGATTCTTCTGTGAAAGCATTTCCTTATATGTTTACACCACTATCTTTTTGCACTATAGTATGTCTGTGGAGAAGTCTTCATTGGCGCTAGAATCCCTTATTTCCCATGATATGCCCTAGGTAAATGGAGCAATATATTAACTTACATAAGGAAAAAAATGTTGTAGAACTTTAACTTATATAAGGCTTCTAGCTAGTATTTTAAGCAATTCTAGGTTTTTCCACAAAAACTAAGCATATTACGGCTTTCCCGGCAAAGAAACAAGTTGTCGCTATGACACATCCACCTACAAGCATTGCCTGTTTAAATTAGCGTTACATTAAGTCGCCACCACCAAGTCATTCCACACAAACTAGTAAGCCCCACCTTACTAATTCTTTAACTAATTGTTTTTGCGTGCATCAGGTGTTGGATCCATAAAGATCCGGGTTTATACCGTAACACCGTGGATAATCCCGTCAGTGTTTAGACTTTATGTGTATTTAATCCCTAAGCCCAATCTCATTAAAGGCGCCTAACTAAGCAAACGCTTTTACTTGAGCTTTGTATTTTTAATTATGAATATTTATGACATAATAATGGCTTGAGAGTGATCCCGATTTATAATTTAATAAGGCCTTTTGTGTATGGAAAGGGCGTTGATCGAAAACAAAGTAAAGGAGGCGGTGATTGGATTCAGTTGTAAAACCTGTCTTGTATATATTAACTGAAATATATTTATTTGAAACAGCTGCCTGCTGAATCTTGTCGGTAAGGCAAGAATACTAGCTTTATATGGGAGCATATTATATATGGGTAAGAGAAATAAATGGTGTGTCCTGGCAAAAGACATGCAGCTAGGATGGATAGAGAGTGTAAGACACATAGATTTTATTGTGATTGTCGTTTTTAACAGGGAATACAGATTTTAAAAAACAAAACAGTTTCTTTGCAAACACTTATTTGAACGTCTAAACGATACTGACCAGCAGGTAATGTTTTTTCTCCTCATGAAAGACAAACTATTGTAACTGGCTTAAGAAAGCTTCTCTTCTCTGCCTCTACCTCTCTAGATTGAGTTGTTAAATAAATGTCATGCCTGAGGAAGCTCCGTGTTTTTATAATAACCGTGACTGATTGGCGTGAAAGGTATTGTAAACAAATGATGACAGTAGAGTGAAAAATCATAATATTGTTTTAACCGTTTAATTCATTGTGTTAAGGGGGGATATGAAACTGCCTTCATGTGGTAGTTGGGGAGGAATAATGGTGACGTGCGCATTGTTGTATCACTAAATTAAAAGTCCTTGTATGTGTGTCGGTGTTTCTTTCCACTAAAGAAGGCCAGTTGGAATAAAGGAGCGTAAAACAATTATGACCCACCTTAGCACAGATACGTCTGAAATAAAGCTGCTGTTTGCCACAAATCTAAATAGTCTCACGACTATAGCTGTGCTAACTGGCTTTCCTCTGCATCCTCACACTCCGTTACCAGAGTTTCTAATTTGGGAGCTACCAGACCGTTACTGGAGCGTCGGGAGCAGTGAAACTTTGAGGAAACCACATCTCTGTGGTAAGCCGATGTGGTTCAGCATTAGCTGTCTCCATACGCAACATTTGCCAATGAAAGTTTCCCAAAGTCATCAACAATTTTAATACTAGAACATTGTGTAATTTTACTTTAAGTGTTGTGTTACATCCGAACAGGATTACCTTGCCCCGCCGGCAGCACAACCTTAGTGACATGACGCTGACATAAATAATTACAAATTGGGCTATGATTTAGTTACAAATTAGTGCATTATATTTCGTATGTTGGAATGGAGTTAGAGGAAAACCACGCTTAACCCGGGCGAACAGAATAGCCTAAATTAACAAAGTTTGTCACAAGTGTTTGCCTAATACGTAACTGCGTACATCGGAATAATAATATTTGATTATTTGTCAGGTTCACGGCGGTCAAATACCTTGCTCATGTAGGATTGGTTAAGTAATTAATTGCCAAATATACTAACCTGCTCTTCTGTAATAATATCAAAATAAAGCTTAAAAAAATGAAAATGAGGTGATACGAGATAAGTGTAACATTTTTTGATATTTCTGGCATCAGAATAGGTTTTGGCAAGGGAAGCCACGTCAGTGATTTATCCTATTAGTGAATCTTACTTTGAGATAGATTTATGGTATAGTCACGCCCAAGGACGTCAAAGTAAGGTTATGTTAAATCTCAGCGTTACTTGAGTCCTTCTGAAGACGTAGTGCATCGGGTTATTCTTTCTGTGTAATTTAGAATATCAGGTTACTTTTCTTGTCGAATCAGAGCATCAGATTATGCCCCTGTTCATACATAGCACCAAATGATTAACGTTCTCATCTCCTCATCAGTTTATTCAGAATATCAGGTATGACCTTCCTGTACTTTAATGTATCAGATTACCTCTCCTGTCTACTCTGACAATTAGATTTTTCCTCTTGTCTACTCAGACCCTCATTAAATTCATTATGTTCATCTATTTCATCAAAAGATTTATACTTTCTGCTTAGAGCATCCTATGCCTTCTCTACTTTATTTAAAATATCAGGTGTTTAAATCATACTACTTTATTAAACCAGATTAGTCCTCTTGTTACTCAAATTGTTAGGTTAGTCCTTCTACAAACTCTAGCGCATTAGATTAGTATTTCTGTTACTTAGAGAATTATATTAGTCCTCCTACTATTCAGACCATCAGGTTAGTTGTCTTGTTACTCAAAGCGTTAGGTTAGTCCTTCTGCAAACTCAGCGCATTAGATTAGTCTTTCTGTTACTTTAGAGGATTATATTAGTCCTCCTACTATTCAGACCATCAGGTTAGTTGTCTTGTTACTCAAAGCGTTAGGTTAGTCCTTCTGCAAACTCAGCGCATCAGATTAGTCTTTCTGTTACTTAGAGGATTATATTAGTCCTCCTACTATTCAGACCATCAGGTTAGTTGTCTTGTTACTCAAAGCGTTAGGTTAGTCCTTCTGCAAACTCAGCGCATCAGATTAGTCTTTCTGTTACTTAGAGGATTATATTAGTCCTCCTACTATTCAGACCATCAGGTTAGTTGTCTTGTTACTCAAAGCGTTAGGTTAGTCCTTCTGCAAACTCAGCGCATCAGATTAGTCTTTCTGTTACTTAGAGGATTATATTAGTCCTCCTACTATTCAGACCATCAGGTTAGTTGTCTTGTTACTCAAAGCGTTAGGTTAGTCCTTCTGCAAACTCAGCGCATTAGATTAGTCTTTCTGTTACTCAGAGGATTAGATAAATCCTGCTATTCAGATCGTCAGATTAGTCCTCCTTTCACTCAGAGGGACACCGTCCAAGCATATAGGAGGAGTAAGCATTATTAATAAGGATGACAATGTGCAGTGTCATATACATGATCAAGGTCCAGAGTGACCTCTTCCCCGAATTTCCATCCAATAAAGGAATCAGACATGGATAGGCCTTTTCATGTTTACTCTTCAACCTTGTGCTGGTAAAGTTCGTACAGGGCTTCGGAATCAAAGCGCAAGGCGCAATGATTAATAAACTGGTGCAAATACTATCATAAGCTGATGATGTATACCTCATGGGTAGATCTTTCAGAGCCCTAAGAGAGGCATTTGCAAATCTTATGCGAGCGACCAATTAGGTGGGACTTAAGATCAATGAAGGGAAATCAAATTATCTACGGTATGGCAACCCTCAAGTAGCCCAACAGGCAGGTCCACATATCAGGCTGCGACCCTTCAAATTTTAGGTACAGTAAACTCTCTATAACTCCGCCCTTCGCCTTTCACCTTATCCGGCGTTTTTGTCAAAGACGGAAGATGTAAACATAATCAATATCTAAATATAATTTATATATTTTTTACTGCATTTCGATGTCAGTGTCTGAGTGACCTTAAGGGCCCTGTTCTAGTTGTGTAGCTCGTGATACAAAAACGCTTTTGAACCCTATGTTATTATAGTAGCTACTTACACTGACTGTTATTTAAGTGCAAATGATCAAAGTCACATTGTAAACGGAAACATATTTAATTTTTTATTTTCACCATTAAAGATAATGTAACCGTTTGTTGTTAAGTGCAGAAAACTAAACTCATTCTTGTTTTATCATTTCAAATACAGTAAAGGCCTATGTTAATATATATTCATTATTTTTGCACAATAAACATACATATTGTTCAACGTGTTTCATAGACGTAATCCTCGTTTTCAGTCTTCCGGCAGTATCCCAGTCCCGTATCTCCCGGATTTATGAACGTTTACTGTAGTGAATCAATTCACTTATGTAGAATCTATTGTCAGTTCCTATAAGGTCTCTATTGGGGTGAATAAAAGGATAGCCAATGGCAATAAAGCCTACTTTGGGGTACGAAAACACCTAAGGCTTTAATGACATGGTTTTAGTTGTTGTAAACCTAATTAATATAGATTATATTATTAATATAGATTAATATTATTGTTATAATATAATAATTTATATTTATATCTATAAAAACTAATGTTTGTATGTATATTTGTATGTATGTTATAGACGCCTAAACCGCTGAACAGAATTTGGTGAAAAGTGGAGGGTTTGTTGACCATATATTCAGGATGGTTCCTGTGACGTTTGGTGTAGATCTATTATCAGGATTCCGCAACAGATGCTGAGTGTGGCTCTAAAACCATCCTATATATGTATATATGTATGTATATATATATATATATATATATATATATATATATATATATATATATATATATATATATATATATATATCTTATGGACGTCTAAACAGCTGAAAAAAATAAATGAAATTTGAAGAGATTTATTAACATATTTCGAGGATGGTTCATGTGACGTGTGTCGCTGATCCATCCACAGGGCTCCACCCACAGGTTTGTGATTGTTCAAAAACCGATGTATGTTTATATGTGTATGCTGAAAAGAAGTTAATGAAATTTGGAAAGATTGTTCACCATAATATCAGGATGATTCGTGTGAGGTTTGGTGTAGATACATCCACAGAAGCTTAGGATGGTTCAGTATACAGCCAGCCATAAATCTAATGTTAAAATGTATATTTATAGTAGCGTTACTGGAGTTAATTTAAAAGAATTATTAACAATGTGTAAGAATGAAAATACATTATTCATTATTTTAAATTGTTAACAATTGCTAAATTCCTTGTACAACTATTGGTATCACACTTATTGATATTTAAAGTAGGACTACCAATTCCTTTGCAACTGGAATTCGCAATAAACATAAACAAGGCACGAGGACAATCATTGACGATTGCTGGATCAAATTTGGAACATTCGAGCTTTTACCACGGATACTTAAAATGATGTGTTCTCACGTGTTGGTACACCTAATATTGATATGTTTATACGCCTAATGAAATGAATAAAATATTAGCGGGTAACGCTAGTATATAAGATTATATTATTATTAGATAGAATATATTATATTATAATATATATTTATATTTCATATAATTAATAACAATTATAATATAATAATAATAGGCCTAATTATATTTTATTATAATATATTATAATTTATATTATTATTATTATTATATTATAAATTAGTGTTTAAAAATATTCTAAACCTAATGTTACTCCAAAACAAACCGTATTTTCAACGTCATAAAAATAAAAAATTATAACCAAATAATTTCTCATGGAGTCACACAACAATATTTAAAAAATATATTATTAGAAAAGTATTTATTTACTTTCTCAATAAAGCTAATTTAGGTTCATCTAAGAGTTCCTACTCTACCTGTATATAAATTTATATATATATATATATAGTTTAAATTTTCCATCATTAATATTATAGTTTATATTCATCTAATCAAGTTAAAATACATTCTCTTAAACTTGTAGTGAATGATTATTGATAGTAATACAGACTTTTCAATTAAAAATTCTTTATCTAAATTTATTTAAATAATTTTTACAGTAAATTTCGTTTTCTGTTTTTCCACCTAATATTCGGATTCTATCAGATGTATTTACATATTTATGTTATTGTAATTATTTAGTTAAAAGTAATTAAATTTTTTTTAATGTGACACAAGTGATTATTGACGAGTTTACGTAACTTATGTCTTGTTTTTACCTGACAAAGGCGTTATAAATTGGACACGAAATGTGACGTTCTTAATTTGCATATCTATAATCAATGTGTTTTCAAAACTACAGACGCTTTGTAAACAGCTAAATGGAAGCACTTCCAGAGTAAAACATTAAGCATCATTGAACAGCTTTTGATTAGATAATTAAAACCAGGTTCGGTACAACATGAGCCACAAAAAGACAATATTTCTCAAAGCAATACATTAGGCACTGTAAACGTATGAATAATGTCAACAGCAATTCATCATGTAGCCAACATATGATCAATGCGCAAACCTCGCGGGTCGTAGTAATTCCAGCTCAGTTCTGCAACCACTGGCTTGCTGATCTGTGCACACTAATATGTTCAATAGTCTGTTGTTTTCTTACGAATAATGTTTAACTTTCTAATGTTAATTAAACGAGTGCAGTGCTGTTACAATATGTGTAACGCGGTTTCTTCTTTATTAAATATTGAATTAACTAATCCCTCTTTACAACGTTTAAGTATGCTGTGTGTAGTTATATAGATTTGTAATACGTGTTTTGAAAAGTTGTAAATATTCACTTTTACCTAGCTTATTTATTTACCTAATAAAATACACTGTATCATCTTGATATTCAAAAATATATTGAAGAAAGAATTAGGTCTGGATCCTAAGCCCTCTATTGCTATGTATCAAGGCTACCAGATACCTTTCTATCAAGGGCTTATTATAGCCTCACGCAAAGTCAAAATGTAAACGTATAGTACAAAAAAATGCTAAACCAATCCAGGCTTTAAAGATTTCGATAATAGCCTAACCTTACAACGTTCGGTAATACCTTACTTAGAGTTGACATAGCCTTCAATCGTCCGGTAATATTTTACTTAGAGTTGACATAGCCTTCAATCGTTCGGTAATACCTTACTTAGAGTTGACATAGCTTTCAATCGTTCGGTAATACCTTACTTAGAGTTGACATAGCCTTCAATCGTTCGGTAATACCTTACTTAGAGTTGACATAGCCTTCAATCGTTCTGTAATACCTTACTTAGAGTTGACATAGCCTTCAATCGTTCGGTAATACCTTACTTAATGTTGCCATAGCATTCAATCGTTCGGTAATAACTTACTTAGAGTTGACATAGCCTTCAATCGTTCGGTAATTCCTTACTTAGAGTTGACATAGCCTTCAATCGTTCGGTAATAACTTACTTAGAGTTGACATAGCCTTCAATCGTTCGGTAATACCTTACTTATTGTTGCCATAGCATTCAATTGTTTGGTAATACTTTACTTATTGTTGACATAGCCTTCAATCGTTCGGTAATACCTTACTTAGAGTTGACATAGCCTTCAATCGTTATATATATATAAATATCGCAATATGTATTCTTGTGTATTGATAAAGAACTAAGTCAAAATACAAATACAAGAATTATAATTGAATTGACAATTCAAAGCTTTTCGTTGGCTAACAGTACCAACATCATCAGGAATATTAAACAATTTTAAATTCAATTATAATTCTTGTATTTGTATTGTGACTTAGTTCTTTATATATATAGGTAGTACATGGAAGATGTAGGTAAACGCTTATGGACACTCGAAAGGATAAGGCCCTGTTCACATATGGCACTTAGTGGTGCCACCGTTTTTACACTCGTCATCCTGCCAGCATGCTAAGCATTTCTTTGTAGTCTCTTTAGCTTTCGTCGTTATCTCATGAATAGCAATAAAATATCTTTTTATATATTTCCTCTTCCTTCTCTCCTAATAGTGGCCATCAAAGTTAATTACGTATAAATTAATTAAAGTTGCTTGTTGTCATCATCTTGATTTCCCTGATTAAACTATAATTAAATGATACTAAGTGAATACGTAAGGGACTATGTATCTTATGGACGTCTTAACAGCTGAAACGAAGTTATGAAATTTATAAAGATTTATTAACATTTTCAAAGGATGGTTCGTGATATGTTTGGTTCAAATCCATCCACAGGGCTCCGCCCGATAGGCTTATTAGGATTCAGTGTACAGCCCTACATAATTATAAAGTTAAAATGTATATCTACATTAACATTTCTAAAATTAATTTAAAAAAATTAAAAACAATATGTATGAATATAAATACATTTTTAAATTTTTTAAACTATTTATACTTGCTAACTTCTATGTACAATTATTTCTATCACACTTATTGATATTAAAAGTAATACCGCCGATAATATTCATGCGAAATCTGAATCCACCAAAGCTGTGCAACGGAATCAGACTAACCACAGAGAAACTAACACCTAACTTGATCCAGGCAGAAATCAGTGGTGGCAAGTTCAAAGGAGAGATGGTCTTAATTCCACGAATACCGATGATTTCATCAGATCTACCCATTGACTTCAAACGGCTACAATTTCCTTTGCGATTTGCATTCGCAATAACTATAAACAAGGCACAAAGACAAACATTGACCCTTGCTGGATTACATTTTGAACATTCAAGCTTTTACAACGGATAATAATATGTTGTGTTCTCACGTGTTTGGACACCTAAAATTTATATGGTTGTACGCCTAACGAAATGAAGAAAAACATTGTTTATCGTCTAGCATTGCAATAAATAATATATATATATATATATATATATATATATATATATATATATATATATATATATATATATATATATATATATTTAGATGTTTAATTTGATTTTCTTATTGCAAAAATTATGTTTCCGCACTACATTCGTTTTCTTTCTTCCTCTCTCTTTCGTTCTGTATAACTATATTTTTGCTGTTGTAAAGTGTAGCATAAATATATGAAAAACCTTTTTTAACCAAATAAATAATTGTTTCAGGATATATTTAACAAATGTTTAGATAACATTGTGCAGAAATATGTCGTAATAAATAAAGATTGATAACTGACTCATTTCTTTTTATTTTGAAGGCAGTAGGATTTTCGAGAATATGTTTAAGGAATATAGGTTTAAATTCATTCCAGTTAAAAATATAAGTATTTATTATGAGTATAATATATATGAATGATTTTATTTAAATTAGTTACTCATTTTCAATGCGTGCCTGTGTATTTGCATGGCTGTGTATGTGTTTGTAAAGAGAATTAAACTTTTTACATTAGTCGAGATTGGATCGCGGCTGTTTCGTTGAAAAACGTCATGCTTTCAATAGGTCTTAAAGGGAATTGCTACAACCACGAATTTGTGACTGCGTGACGTATCTATTTTGCCCTCGGCTGTATCACATTTTATTAGATTGAATTGGTTCCAGTAATGGGTATACCATTCAGCAGGCAGCGGCAGGGTGACGGGTTTTGTTTAGAGAACAGATCAATCACACCGCTGTGTTTTGGCGCTGTGACAGCGGCCATTGTTGTCACGAGTTATTCCGGATACAGGCGGTTTAGAGGCGGGTTCGAAAAGGACATTTTGACAGATTTTGTTTTTCTCAGAGTTCCGCAGGGGAAACGTCAGCCTTACATTTTATGGAAATCTATTCTTAGTAATTATAAAAGTGTTAAGCAAAACATAAAACGAAAAAAATTAAAAAGGTCAACGTATGTGGGGTCAATGTTTATCATAACAAATTATAATCGTTAATCAGAGTTAATGGTTACGCAAAGGACATTATTTACACGTTCCATAGTAAACCTATGTTTACAGTTACATAGCAAATCAAAAGTATCTTTGTTTTATGCGGGCTGAAGTTATATGATGCTAGCTAGAGTGTAGTCCATAATTAAATCTATTACCACCTGAAAATACCTTCCCCAATAAACTAAGTACAGTAATACAACATGTTTCTGTATTTCTCCTAAGCCTCTTGTTTATGAGATATCCTTCAATGCCACTGAAATGTTTCACTGAAAAGGTTGCACATATCTTTTTCTTTTAGTGTCTTACGTGAGGATGTAGAAACATTTGTCTGAAATGTAATGTTTTATTTTTAGTACGGTACAATACAGAATGTATTTATTTAATCTATGTGTGTATTTGTGTGTGTATGTGTGTGTGTGTGTGTGTGTGTGTGTGTGTGTGAGTGTGTGTGTGTGTGTGTGTACGTTTTGAATTATAAACCTTTTTGCATGCGTAGCACTACTTTCTAAGTATAACTGTAGAAATTTGTCGTCATTATAACGTCATATATCCGTAACATGATCGAATCGTTCTGAATTTTTGTAAGTAAAAAAACGCAATTATTGTCATCAGATATTTTCGTATCCTGTTTGACTTTATTTTGATAATTTGTTTTAATTAATTGTCTTGCGTATTATTTCATACAATGAGAAATATCCTATTTTATTATAGTATATAAATATTTATAACTTTAAGCAACAGTTGTTTTTATAATTTGCTCGATTTTTCCTTCTGAAGTTGGGTATTTATTATAAGTTAAAATATGTCTCAGGAAGAGTTATGTTATGTATTGTACCTTAACGGTAAACCAATTTATCAAATGTAGTGATTTAAGCAATATGTATTAAAATAATTTAATATTACGTATCTAAAACATTTGAAAGTAAAACATTGGTTTCTAATAATAAATGAGGTTAAAAGTTTAAATATAAAAATGAAGTTATTAATGGAAATAAGGCTATATTTAGTTCTGTATAGCATGAGTTATATTGTTTTTTCTGTAGGATGTTATATATATATATATATATATATATATATATATATATATATATAGTATCATCCATGAAAGTAACATCACTATATGCATCCAGTAAGAGATCAATATTGCTGTTATATTATAAAAAAATCAATTTGTGTCAATAATAATAACTAACTGAGTCATACATAGCACGAATATGCACAAAACGGAAATATGTACAATACCTACTACTACCATCTACGATATATCGATCCCAGGAGCTATAATTTCGATATTTACACGAGCAAAGCCTAAAGATATCGAAGTACGGATCGAAGAATGGTTATATAGGATGTAAATCAATCCAAACATCCCTTACACCGTATTTTCAGACAGGCATATGTAAATTAAATATCCCTTTCTGGGAGCTTGTAGCAATTTGAACTTTGTTGTTTGTGGTTTTGGAAATCGTTATTTATGGAAGATCCTAATTGAAGGATTTACATACATATCGTACTGCTTCGTGTTGCCGGAATAAGCTTATATGTGTTTGCATTGGCTGCATTGTGTGACGTGTTTCATTTTTCGTGGGAGGAAGTCTAGTTATTTGGGTTTTTTAAAATACTGTATAAGTGTCATATCTTAGTCGTAGAGAGTTAGACGAGAAGTTCTACAAACGTAAAAGTAAAGAAATCATCTGAGAATTACAATAAACTAATCTTTCCTCAACAGAGATAATAAAGTGTCATTTAAGGTCACGTCTTTGGGTCATTGTAAAGATGTCATGATTAACTGAAACACTTTACTGTTTGCTTCATTGTTATTGTTCATAACAGGTCAATTGTTTAGCATTTAAATATTTAGGAACAAGCTATTTACTAATTTTCGTCGACCTTTGTATTTTATTTACACTGTATTTGTATTTGTTTCAGTATTTGTAGGCCTATTTGTTTCGAATATTGTTACGAGCATAACTCGTTCTGGTTGTTGTAATTTTTGTTTGGTTTCGTAATATTTTTTGAGGAAGAAAATAATCAAAATCTTAATAGGTATAAAGCGAGATGGGATAAGAAATGAAGCATATCATGAACGAATGAAAGACAAAAATGCATAATGAAGAAATGTAAAAAATGGGGCTTAAGAAAATTCAAATACAAACTGAACAAACATTGAGAAGTAAAAAAATGTATACTGAATGAAAGTAACCAGAAATAAATAGTAAGAAAATCTCTGAAGTGAGATAAGTAAACAAACACAAGTAAGTAAGAACAATGCAGTTGGATCGGAATTTAATAACTAATTAGATATCCAATAGCTTGCAATAAATAGATATATTTGTTTTTAAAATTATTTTGGAAAGGCTTAAGAAATAGTAATAAAACAAATAAAATAATTGTATTTTCGTAAATTAACCCTCATTGTTTTTCTTCACTAAAACAATCGCTTTTCTGATTTTACTTGAATTAACCACAACACTTATCCTTGCGTACTCAAGTTATTTACAAGTCAGCAAGCCGTCGAGTGTACGAGGCAAGTGACATTGCAACAAATCATCCCTGCTAATCTAGAGGTAACATATGGTTCAAGGTGCCTCTAGGGGTTGTATACGGCCAATGAATATTGAAATCACACTTCCTCTCTACCGAGGCCGGATGATTAATCTGCAAACCTAAGCGAACACCACTTCACGATATATTTTACATAAAATTATGCTACACCGAGGAAAGATGTCAGTTCCGTAATTATAATTCGTTATTAAATGATTAAAGATAAGTTTTTTTTTGTATGAATATATGAAATTCATATATTTTTTGTTGTATGAAATGGTTGTGTAATGGGAGATGTCAGGG
This sequence comes from Prosapia bicincta, assembly GCA_036971475.1. Taxonomy (NCBI): domain Eukaryota; kingdom Metazoa; phylum Arthropoda; class Insecta; order Hemiptera; family Cercopidae; genus Prosapia; species Prosapia bicincta. Next base: position 131,738,186 of record JBAIZL010000001.1, read on the forward strand.
TTCGTGTTAGTTTGCATTCCTTTGAACTAGACCTAGGTTATACTGGAAGAACAGAGAGATGTCGATTCGTGAGGGTCTTGTGGAAGGATTAAGGTGAGGAAGGAATGTTGGATAAAGGAAAGGTAAAAGATTCGAATATAGAGGTGAAGATGAACTATATTTGATGCGGATATTGGCCTATGTTTGAGTTGGATCTTACGTTTAATGGAACTGCAGAGGGGTTTCAATTGACCACTCTCCACTTTGAGCAAGCGTTAGGATGACGGATGCCAGAAGACATAAGGAAGGGCTATACAAATTCAACCCGGGAAAAGTTCCATGCAACGAGGGGTACGTGTCCATCTTTCAACAAGACTTATTTCCTACTGAACCCGTAGAGAAGGGAGGGTGGAGATGGGAAAACTAGAGTATCTATATAAGGAGACTATACTCTACTATGGCATTAATCTATCTAATTAATAACACACTAGTTGATGAGAAAGTGTCAGAGAGATTCATCAATATAGCCACTGATAGCTTTAAATATATCACAATTACAATACAAGGGAAAGCTATGCTGACATCGATTTGTATCTCAATTTTGTCAGTGTAATTCGTCTATAATAGAGAATATATGGTGTTATTGGATGTGTGTGATAATACATAGAGTTATGTCTGTAAAGCCTTTATTCTATCCGCAGACCTTGATAAACACACGTCTTGCGATATTATAATCAGGAGGCAGTGGTTCAAAAACAGATAAATCCTCTGCTCCTGATATCTACATAATGAAGTCGCTTTCCACATACCACGATAAACGGTATTTATCTTGAAATATGAAACAATGTAACTGTTTTAGTTGTATTCCTCAATTGTACAGCCTAATAATCTTTTAGTTTGCTGTCTAAAAGTGTTACTAAAGCTGAAAATGTAAAACACCTCTTGCAATTTACCTCTTGTAAGTGTTAACTTTTTATTGCAATTGGTAACAGAATGTTATTTTGAATATTGTGAGTATTCTGCACGCATCGGAAGGCCTGGCCATTAAAACTTGCGCCAAACGCAAAGATGACGTAATATTACTTTATCGGATCAGGGGTCTCTCATAATGTGCTACCTTTACTTTACTTGGGAAGATTTCCCAGGTGACCAATTAGAGTTGGAATTGTGACAGAATATCGATCCGGCCGCAGAGAGAATCTATTTCCTTGATTTACGCGGAACAGAACCAAATGGTGGAAATGGAGGTGCTTGAATATAAAACAATCTCCATAGAGCGTGAATGATATATTAATAGTGTATTACACTGTAATGAATAAATGTACCTTACAAATATAATACAAATTTCTGGTAGGAAGGGTTTTTAACTATCAAAAGAATCGAATTGATTGAGAGTTATAACCGAAAACTGAGAAACATTGTAACCTAGTAAATCCCGGTCACATAGAAACGAATCTTACAAAAACATATCTGACTGGCAAAGTGGAGATTAAACCCTAAAAATCGCTTTGACCTAGGCTAACAATACACTTTTACACTATTTACAAATAAATATGGAATGTTACTTGTCAAGGCGTACTAAACACTTTTGGACACTAACAAAATTTAATCCAAATTGTGTCAAATTAAAAGAACTCTCTACGGTCGTTAACAATGACAAAATGTGTTCCCATTTCTCAATTTAAAATCGCCCTTTCCAAGCTGAACACCGGCCGGAAGTTTTCCTATAAAATACCCAAGGCCATTTCCGGCCGGCTTATACCTCAGAGACAAACTTTTGTCACAGACGGTACTTAGAGTTTAAATGAGTTTGTGCCTCGTGAGTACCATATCAAACTGTTTGAGAAACGTTCTTAATAACGGAACTATAAGTTGCTATATAAATTCCCGCGGGCCATATTTAGCCGCAACGGCTCTGAGATTATTGTACAAGAGTAAAGGTATGTGAGTAAATCTTATTAGTTTCTAAATTATAAGAAGAAAGATTTATATGAAATGAAATGATACCGGCCATCAAATGTAGCGACTGACTGCCAATGCTGACTTTAATGACATTAAATGAGGCCAATGTTTACTTTAGGCTACCTTGTATGGGGATTTATTGTAGACAATGAAAGTTTTATTGAGAAATAAGTGTTTTAAAATGAAATAATTTACTGCCAAGGTTTTATACTTTAACAGCCCAACTTCATGGGACAGCCACTTAGTTATTACAGTACGAAACCCGTAATAAAACGAACGATAATTTGTATGAACTGGATCTGTTTTGTGGCTGAAAAAAGTGGAAATAGAGAAAACAATAAAAATCTTGTAGGCGATTTTTGAGAGAACTCAAACAATAAAGCAAAAGTGTTAAATCTGGAAATGGTAATTTGGATTATGCTATTTGCCCACAAACAATACCACCGACGGATTTAACAACAAAAGCTCTGAAGAGATCTTCAGTTTGACTAATACACAGATGCTAACCCTGCGCAGAAGCACTTTACTGTTCAGTGAGGCTACACGCCAGAGACGGGATGCACGTCAGGATAACAAGGAATAGAAGAATGGAGACGCTATGCTCACTTCTAGCATAGGTAGGAGAAAGTTGAACCTGTACACTTATTAATGTTTTACTAAAAAAATCAGACTTGTATAGAAATAAATCAGAGATTATAATTACACAGTTATTACCACTACGAAAAACTAATAAATAAACATCTATTCTGGCAAACAAAATGTAAACGACTGAAACTTTCCAGTCCTAGAGGTCATTCGCCACTTGGTCAACGCTTTATTCATAATTTTCAAATGTTTAACATAAAACAATCAGCTAGCCTTGCATTTTGCTTGAACACACACCAACGCTTAATTTTAAAACTATAATTTAATTAAATATAAAGTTTAATAATGAACGATAATAATAAACCAATGAAAAGGAAAGAAATTAATGACTCTTACACAAGCAGTAAAATACAGTCCATATTGTCACTGGGTTAGGGCTACTTTATAGCTTCTATGTTGCAGCTTTAGAAAGATAACTATCGAAATCAATAGATACAGTCAGGCATACATTATTTGAATAGTTCCTATTGTTTATACTTTTATGTCATTTTAACTAAAAAAAAGATGGATCCTGAACTCTCGAGGAAAGGAATATAAAAAAAGGATTTAAACAACAAAAACCCCAACAGCTCATCCTCTACGTATTTGTCGAGATTTCGTAAAACAAAATTAAACTTTTACTTACAATCTTTAGGTTACTTCCACCCTACCCTGGATATAGAACTCATTTATTTTTTCCAAGCAGGAAATACTTATTTGTTTTTCAAATATAAAGCAAGATATGAAAAAATTAAATAAAACTTTTATATATGCCGGAAATTGTGACCTCCGCTTATTGCGAAAGAAACTGCATTCCTGCCGTTTAGGGGAAATGGGTTCTAATTCCATTTAAAATATAAATATCTTTCTGTTCGTTTTCTAAATTATATGGAATTTCTGTTTCAGATAAAAACGTTTTAAATTTTCATTCACCGAAATTAAATTATGAATAATTGATTTTTAAAACAATTGATTTATTAAAAACGATTTATTAGTATTTGTATTCAGTGCTTCAATAAATACTTTTAGTATTGTTACCCGTGTAAAAAATACAAATGAAAATACGAAAGTTGAAATTAAGTTATCTATTTCGAAGAAATAACTTGGCTGTAGAAGTATATAAGTAGTGTATTGGACAACATATTCTAAAAGCAGGACAATACACTAAAATATAAAATATAGCCTGGATAAATATAATGTAAGAATAAGGAAAGTATAAAATGATCTCCTAGTACTTGACATAAAGGATTATTATGGGTCTCATCTGAGAACAAGTGTTTGCCAGCTGCGCAGTGTAGTGACAATCCTGCAGATGCACCAAAGAACAGGTTTGAGGTTTAAATATGAAAAATAGGTTACAATAAAAAAAGGAAATTAGATGTTTCTGTCAGTAACATTAGCTCAGAATAATGCGGGACCACGTTTCAACTACTTTGGGGTTTTATAAGGGAGAGCCAGTAATCTTTAATCAATAATCTTTAGACCCAAGTTAGATCTTTGAATATTTTCTCTCCTAATGATTAGACATGTCTCTGGGCAAGATCTGAAATAATTGTTCTATATAGCAATGATAGTATGTTTTGGTTTTGATGTTACTTGCGCTATACACGTGTATAGCCAATATTTTATATGCTTTTAATATTGCAATAGATATTACACACAAAACCTAGGTCATAGAGATATATTTAAAGCACTTACTTATTGTTTCAAGCAATATCTAGCGTGCATTACCTGATCGTAAGCTCAGCCACTATTGTCAATATACGCCACGGATAGGGTGGTAATGATGTCACCAGCATGGGCAATGGTTCGGGGCCTATTTCTTGTGAGATTGGAAATATATTAAAAACAACCAGTTATATGACACTCGCAAGGAGATCCATAGAGAAGAAATTCAGCACAATGGGAGAGGCAGAATATTTCCCTTGTTTGAACACTAATGAAATAACATGCATTTACTTCTGTTTTCTTGTTCTTTTAAAGCATTTTTTGTGTTTATAAGTTATAATTACACCTCCTCCACTAAACCTTTTATGGATACGCCATTTAATAACTGGTTGGACTTTGCTTTTATAAGATGTTTTATAGAATATTAGCAACAATTGAGTTTATTTGAAAACAATACTTTTTTCGGGCAGTAAACTAAAAGTAATTTCTATCAAAACAGGTTTATGAACTATGAACGACTCTACTGACCTAAAAACTTAAATTATTTTTGTGTTTTTGCACAGAGTCGTACAGGAAACTGGTAAAGCACTGATGAATTTGAATTCTTATTTCCCTCTGATTTTGTTGGGCAGATTTTGTAAGAAAGGCTAATAAACCTTTTATGGTGCAATACCTGTGCAAAGTTACACGCTCGCTCTCGCTGTCTCTCAGCTGACTTTCACGGGAGTAATGTGATACATGTTGTTGAATAAGTATTTATATGTAAAGTTTAAAGATAAGTGACTGCAGATAACGATATGCAAACAAAACACACTCCAGGGTCTGCAAACTTTGTTTTTAGGTAATAATAAAGTTTGTGTTATAAACATCGCCGAGTTTAGATGTCGCTGCTCGTCTAGTTCTGCGCACGCGCACTCACTGAAGCAACAAGAGCAATGGTTAGAGTAGAGATGATTCTGACCTGTTGTTCGAAATATATAGTAATGTTAATGGTTGCGAAATTAATAGCCCTAATGCATAGGTGGGTAACATGCTTGTATATTCGCAAAGCCCTGATAGTGTGAAAACATACCTTTGTAACCGACAATGTTACGATAAGGAAGTGCTTACTCAGGTCTGCTTTTTGTACAAATTGTTTTTATTAGTCGAAATATCAGGCGTTCCATTTAATCCTCCCCTAGTAACAGATAAATTACCTGAAATAGTACCTGTAAAATAAAACATGAAATTTTAGACAATTGTTTCTATATACTGACGTAAAACATTGGAAAAAGATATTTGCTGGTTTTTAAGTGAATAATTAAAGTGGTATTGAATGACAATATATACAAGAGTTTTCGTATAAATGCAACCCCATGTTGTATAACTCTATTTAGTTTATTGGGTAAGGTACCTGCTAGGTTATACTAGGTACCTAATACAGGTTATACTAGATTAAATAAGGCACCGCACATTAACAAGTTACATGTTGCACGCCTGGATAAAATCAGGAAGATCTGTTAGATTACTTATATAGCTTTTACTCTGGGACGTGTAAATAATGTCCATTGCGTAACTATTAACTGTGATTCATGTTACACAACTGATTACCTAATTTACTTAATAATATTATGTAACTTGTAAATATCCCCATTTTACATTTACCCTTATATTTTAGTTTGTTTTATGTTATGCTCAAAACTTTTATCATGAATGGTTTTTATAAAGCTTATCCCCTAACGTTTCCCTGCTGCACTCTAGGAATAACAAAAATTGTCAAAATATCCTTTCCGAACCAGCTTCTAAACCGCCTGTATCCGGAATTAGTCGTGACAACAATGGCCGCTGTCACAGCGCCAAAACACGGCGGCATGATTGATCTGTTCTCTAAACAAAACCCGTCACTCTGCCGCTGCCTGATGAATGGTATATCCATTACTGGAACCAATTCAATCTAATACAACGAGCGGTTTTTGTGATACAGCCGAGGGCAGAATTGATGCGTCATGCGTACAAATTGGCGGGTGTAACAACACTTTTTTTTAAACCCTATTCATACCATGACATTTTCAAGGAAAAAGTCGCGATCTAATCTCAAACAATGTAAAACGATTCTCTGCTTCCCTACAAACACATACTCACACATACACACACACACACACACACACACACACACACACACACACACACACACACACACACACACACACACATACACACTCACACACACAAACACACACACACACACACACACACATGAAATAAAACTTATTTATATTTTATTGATTTTTTTAAATTCTAAGAATTTATAAAACAGTTTATTACTACAAGTTTAGCAATTAACTGCAATGTAAAATATAATTTAGTCGGACAGCAAACGCTAAACCACCTTCAGGTTATGCTCCTGTACCTCAGTTTTGCGTAAAAATTATTTAAAAATTAAACCTGCTCCAAAGGCAATTCTAAATAATTGAGGCATAGTTTTTAAAGATTTAATAATGAACGAACAAACATCAAATTAATTTTCCGTAAATAAAACAATGTAGTGATGATAAAATACAGCCAATATATCAAACCGCAGTGTATATAAACTGTAATTAATCTATATTTTATTACCATTAATTTCTATTATTTGGAGAGGAGAGAAGAGGAAATATATAAACATATGTTTTATTGCCATGAGAAAACGACAAAATGTAAAGTGACTACAAAAAAATGTTTAAGAAGATACCTGATTTATTGGAGCAAAGAGTAAGGGAGAGTTCCTTGCAATACAGATATATTGATGAAGCTTCTGATAACATGGTCGTAGTCCACCCCATCCCCCTTCACCCCCGGGGGAGGGAATCACGCAGCTGTAATTTGTATGTTTAGCGTAAAGCATAATAAAAGCAAAGTATACTTAACATCCTTAAATGTTAATGTATTCTCTATCGTGGTATAATGTTAGAATAGATATTTCCGTCTTTTGAGGAGTTTATTAGTTTCGATTATTTAGTTCATTCCATTAGTTATTGTTCATTCTTTTCATTTTATTATTCTCTCTCTCTATCTGTATATATATATATATATATATATATATATATATATATATATATATATAATAAATATGGTGATATGTTTTCTTGTAATATAGTTATTAATTAAAAATATTTGAAAAACAAGAATACTTTTAATGAATATATTTATTCAAAGCTTTTCTCCGATAAAATAGTACCAGCATCTTCAGGAAAATAATTATCTAACGCTAATAATTATTCATTCTATAGTTTAATTAAATGATCATAAGGCTTTCATCCATCCATTTGTCATACATTATTTGCATAAACTCCATCTCTACTAATATTCTTTGGGTTTAAAGAGCAAGCGATGTAACATGGAGGCGGGAAGAGTGGCCTCCAGAAGCTCTATGTACTAACCCATATTCCTCAGGCAAGTTGACCAATAATTGTTGATTTCTGCTTGTTTGTTTATCAGAACCATCAACCATACCTCTTTTACTAACAGATGATCACTAAATCAGTTGTTTTATTATTTACAGTTTTGCCAAGCCAATAAATATTTTAGACTACGATGTTAGACTATAAAAAAAACTAATAATGTATACATAACTGTATGAATTGTAAAAAAAGAAAATGGCATAAACGTAACTTTTGTGTTTCCATCGTGACATATTACGAAAGCAGGGATCAACGTGTTGGACATCCCTGAGGACATGTTCAAAGTTATACAACCCAAGGAGAAACATACATTGTTCAAGGGTGGCAACTACTTATTATTACTTTATTTCTCTTTATAATGGATAACTAAATATAAATTGTAAAATTTCCTCGTATTCACCCCCCCCCCTCTACGCCACACACACACACACACACACACACACACACACACACACACACACACACACACACACACACACACACACACACACACACACACACACACACACACACACACACACACACACACACACACACACACACACACACACACACACACACACACACGCACACACACACGCACACACACACACACACACACAACAAACACACACAAATAAACAAACAGACACAAATAAACAAACACACATAGTCACACACACACACACACACACACACCTCCCACACATACAAACAAACACACACACACAAACACACACACACACACACACACAAACACACACCTCCCACACAAACAAACAAACACACACACACACACACACACACACACTAAAGCCGTATAATATTAAGGTTTCTTAATAGAGCAGGGAACAATATTGCCGCATATTACAAAGTTACATTACATTTAACCTAGATATACTGCAATATAGCTATACAATTTGCTAATCTACATACCCTCAGTGTAGCTAGGTGAAATTGGAAAGAAGTAGTTTCTAACCTAAGTTGGTCGGTTTATGATGTGGCGGAAGTTAGCCTTCACCCTGTATCGTAATGCAGTATTTAAATACTTTGAAGCTATGTTGTAACATTTTATACACACCATATAGGTCTGCTTCAGTGAGAAACTATGAAGTTATGTGTGTGTTGTAAAGTAAAATTATTTTGGCTTTTACCAAAACGCTTAATTTTCAATCTCTAAGTTAACTAATTTCTTGTTGTACAATTATTTCTTGAAATTATTGCTTCAGTAACCATGGTTGAGCACGTATGGTTTTAACTAATCCTATAGATAATGCGAGCGTACATAGCTTTTATTTTTATAATTAGAATTTCACATGCAAAACTAAAAAGTAGTTGTTAAATATGGTTTTGCTACATGACGAGCGTACTCTAAAGCAATAAATAAACGATAAATAACTTTATTTACTATTATAAAGTATTGAATTTAGAACTTAGAAATGTTACTGAAAAATCATTCAACTGACTTTTATATAGTGTATAACCAATGCTAGAATAGGTTAAAGCATTTTTACACATACTGTTGTACGGTTATGAATGATGCAAGATATAAGAATGGTTTTGACAGTTCATAAAGTAGCAGAGTCAGACAACTTTTACAGCAAAGAAATACAGTTATATTTATTTTAAATTTTAAAGCTACATCTTTATCTTTACAAACCCTAACTGAATTTCAATTATCAGTTAAAAAAACAAAACAAAATATGTAAAACAACTCGGGAAATTCACTCGGAAATAAATTATTAATATTCAACTAGGCTAGGGTAAATTTGTTGTGAGATGTTTCCAAATTTAATTTCACTACATCACAACAGGTTTAACATAATCATGAATAGCAAGCGTGACTTTACTGTTTAATATGTATAAGCCAATTTCCTTCGCTGCGGTTCTGTCGATAAGGCCAGTAGGGAGTCTTTCGGTCTGTTTCAGTTACGTCATCCTGAAGCAATTAATGGCGACAGTTTGACAATGACAAACAGTAAAAATTAAAACCTTACCGGCACTAATTAGTTAGTTGAAGGACGTGAAGACTAAAGATGGTAAACAAGAAGTGTAATGACCTTTAATCCATCTGTCCAACAGAACATGAAGACAGACCGAAGCTGAGGATTGTTTAAGAGTGCCACGTGAAACGTAATACCATTAATCCGGGATCACACCCGCAACCCTAAAAGCTGGTTGGCTAGTATCAGGGGATGGTGTTGTCATCTTGTAGTAACAGTACTTACAGGCGCGGAGACCTTACTATCAGTGTTGACTGCTCACAGGCATGACAATGGTATCAGGCTTCAACCAGAATCTAAATGCTTAGAGAACTTTTCCTGAACTACTTCCGATGAGTTATTCCGCGGCCCAAACTGGCCATTCAGGAAATGTTCACACTCGCCACTGTTTGCGAGAGTGTTTTAAGAAAGAAAAAAAAGTTGAACCATGTGGAGAGTAGACGAAGGGTAATAATCCCTTCGTCCAAAGAACAAAAAGCTAACTGTGGGGACTCCAGAATGGGAATCCATGCTTTTATAAATTAAACCTTAAAATCGTGACTAGCATCAGACCTGAAACTATTTGTGCCTAATCCACCAGAAACTACTCTTCTCGCTTCCTTTAGTCCAACCTCAAACTCGTGACTGACGTTTGCGTGACGAGCGTCAAGCCTGAGACTCAATTGTGCCTAATTCACCCAGAAACCACGCTTCCTGCTTCCATAAATCCAACCTCAAACTCGTGACCCACGACAGGGTGCCTAATATCAGGCCTGAGACCTCATCGTGCATAATCCACCCTAAGTCACGCTTCCTGCTTCCGTATATCCAACCTCAAACTCGTGACACACAACAGGGTGCTTAATATCAGGCCAGTGACCTCATCGTGCATAATCCACCCTAAGTCACGCTTCCTGCTTCCAAACATCCAACCTCAAACTCGTGACCCACGACAGGGTGCCTAATATCAGGCCTGAGACCTCATCGTGCATAATCTACCCTAGGTCACGCTTCCTGCTTCCATAAATCCAACCTCAAACTCGTGACACACGACAGCGTGCCTAATATCAGGCCTGAGACCTCATCGTGCATACTCCACCCTAAATCACGCTTCCTGCTTCCATACATCCAACGTCAAACTCGTGACTCACGACAGGGTGACTAATATCAGGCCTAAGACCTCATCATGCATAATCCACCCTAAACCACGCTTCCTGCTTCTATAAATCCAACTTCAAACTTGTGACTCACAACAAGGTGACTAAGGATCAAGCCTGAGACTCGTTAGAGCCTAACCCTCCCTAAACCACGCTCCCCGCTTCGTACATTTCACTTGGCACTCGTGGCTCACAAGAAGGTGAATGAGGATGAAGCCTGAGACTCGTTAGAGCCTAGCCCTCCAAAAACCACGCCCCCCGCTTCGTGAATTTTACTTGGCACTTGTGGCTCACAACAAGGTGACTGAGAATCAAGCCTGAGACTCGTTAGAACCTAACCCACCCTAAACCACGCTCCCCGCTTCGTAAATTTTACTTGGCACTCGTGGCTAACAACAAGGTGACTGAGGATCAAGCCTGAGACTCGTTAGAACCAAACCCACCTTAAACCACGCTCCCCGCTTCGTAAACTTTACTTGGCACTCGTGGCTCACAACAAGATGACTGAGGATCAAGCCTGAGACTCGTTAGAACCTAACCCTCCCTAAACCACGCTCCCCGCTTCGTAAATTTTACTTGGCTCTCGTGGCTCACAACAAGGTGACTGAGGATCAAGCCTGATACTCGTTAGAACATAACCCACCCTAAGCCACGCTCCCCGCTTCGTAAATTTTACTTGGCACTCGTGACTCACAACAAGGTGACTGAGGATCAAGCCTGAGACTCGTTAGAACCTAACCCTCCCTAAACCACGCTCCCCGCTTCGTAAATTTTACTTGGCATATCGTGGCTCACAACAAGGTGACTGAGGATCAAGCGTGAGACTCGTTAGAACCTAACCCACCCTAAACCACGCTCCCCGCTTCGTAAATTTTACTTGGCACTCGTGTCTCACAACAAGGTGACTGAGGATCAAACCGGAGACTCGTTAGAACCTAACCCTCCCTAAACCACGCTCCCCGCTTCGTAAATTTTACTTGGCACTCGTGGCTCACAACAAGGTGACTGAGGATCAAACCGGAGACTCGTTAGAACCTAACCCACCCTAAACCACGCTCCCCGCTTCGTAAATTTTACTTGGCACTCGTGGCTCACAACAAGGTGACTGAGGATCAGGCCTGAGACTCGTTAGAACCTAACCCACCCTAAACCACGCTCCCCGCTTCGTAAATTTTACTTGGCATTCGTGGCTCACAACTGCGTTATTAGCATCAGGCCTAAAACCCCTTCTTGTCTAATCCACTCTAAACCATGTCTCCCGCTACCGAGAAACCCTTTTGGGCGACAAGCGTCAGCCTGAGACGGAGGGCTCCTATATGCCATCTGACTGGTTCGATTAAGTGCAATAAAACTGTATCCCGTCTCGGATAGCCTTACCTAAGAACTCCAAACTTGTTCCAATACGGGAGTAGCCCACCAGTCAGACCATAAGAGAGAAAGTGTTCAACATAACTGAGTTTCTATCGTTAAATTGTTTCCCGACAACACTTGATGCTATGACTTCATCTTCTCTGAATATTCCTTATATTAACGCCACCAAAATTAAACCTCATAATAAGATAAAACTCGGTATAAGTTTATTTTTAAAGTAAATCAGCAACCAAGAGAAATTACTGTATAGCTACCAAAACGACTTACGAAAATTTTAAACTGCCGAAAAAACGAAAAACATAAATTAAGGTAATTTCCGTTTCTTAAGAGTGTAGCGAAATTTATGAGATACAGAATCATTTACGTGAACAAAAATGACATATTTTTAGTTTTAATTCTTTATTTCGTAGCAAAACCCGCGGCCAATAAATCTAACCGAGTAATTTGCATTTTTATAAAAACCCATAAAGCGGAAGTGAGTGTCTTTCAGACCGGAACCTACGTCACTGCCGCAGCTTTGAAATTCAAATCACATTCACCACAAATTAAATCATTTCGTCGCAGCACAGTGACCGCTATGCGGGTCTGCTCTCTCTATTTTGCGAAGATATAAACAGAATCATATTGGGGAAGGAGGGATCAGTTATGGGAGGTCAGAGGAGGGGTTATGTTCTGGTATCTAAAGCGGCCTAGGAAGGAAACAGTTCACAGCAGTAGTTTGGTTATCAATCATTTAAATACAGAGAGTTTTAAATTACGTTTTGTTGCGTTTAGTTACAAAATCATTTTACTAAATTGAAGATTTAAAGTTGTTAGAAGAACTAAAGTAGATCCAAGAATTCTCCTTCTGGCGTGTTATACCTCTAGTGAAGGACTGTATCCTTCAGTTATACCCACTCAGTAGGATGCCCACCGCTAAACCATTACTCTCTCACGATGCGAACTCTAAACCGTAACTCATGTTTTACCAGTATCACTTCACTCTTATTGTCTTTAACTGATGTAGATATCTTCTTTATCTCTTTGTCTTTATCAGATGCATTTCTAAAGAAAGGAAAGATTCTTATAAGGAAAGATCCTTATATGTTTACACCACTATCTTTTTGCACTATAGTATGTCTGTGGAGAAGTCTTCATTGGTTCTAGAATCCCATATTTCCCATGATATGCCCTACTTAAATGGGGCAATATATTAGCTTACATTAGGAAAAAGATGTCATAGAACTTTAACTTATTTAAGGCTTCTAGCTAGTATTTTAAGCAATTCTAGGTTTTTCACAAAAACTAAGCATATTACGGCTTCCCACAGGATGCCAACTACAGATATGAATACCTTATTTATCTCATTGCCTTTATCACCTGCAATCCTAAATAGAGCAGAGGTTGCTATGTGAACGCATTATCTCATATGTTTAAACCACGATACCTTGCCACTATATTATCTCTGTTCGCCCTGTCTCGCATTGAAGAATAGATTGTATGTATCATGTTTGGTGTGATACGCCCAAGGTAAATGTGGCAATATACTAGCTTACATTAGGAAGATGCTGATGTAAAACTGTAATATATTTTAAACTTTTAAATAGTATTTTAAACAATACATAGTTCTCTTACAAAAACTAGAAGTTTTCCCAACAGTGAAACCAGTTGTCGCCTTGACACGTCACCTACTAACATTGCCTGTTTAAATTAGCGTTACATAAAGTCGCCACCATCGCATCATGTCACACAAACTAGTAAGCCCCACTTTCCTAATTCTTTAACAAATTGTTTTTGCGTGCATCAGGTGTTGGATCCATCACAACCCGGGTTTATACCGTAACACCGTGGATAGTCCCGTCAGTGTTTAGACTTTAATGAGTATTTAATCCCTAAGCCCAATCTAACTAAGCAAACGCTTTTACTTGAGCTTTGTATTTTTATTTATGAATATTTTTGACATAATAATGGCTTAAGTGTGATGCTGATTAAAATTTTAATAAGGCTGTTTGTGTATGGAAAGGGCGTTGGACAAACACAAAGTATAGGAGGCGGTGATTGGATTCAGTTGTAAAACCTGTCTTATATATATTACCTGAAATATATTTATTTGAAACAGTAAAGCTGCCTACTGAATCTTGTCGGTAATGCAAGAATACTAGCTTTATATGGGAGCATATTATATATGGGTAAGAGAAATAAATGGTGTGTCCTGGCAAAAGACATGCAGCTATGATGGATAGAAAGTGTAAGACACATAGATTTTATTGTGATTGTCGTTTTTAACAGGGAATAAAGATTTTAAAAAACAAAGCAGTTTCTTTGCAAACACTTATTTGAACGTCTAAACGATACTGACCAGCAGGTAATGTCTTTTTCTCCTCATGAAAGACAAACTATTGTAACTGGCTTAAGAAAGCTTCTCTTCTCTCCCTCTACCTCTCTAGATTGAGTTGTTAAATACAGGTCATGCCTGAGGAAGCTCCGTGTTTTTATAATAACCGTGACTGATTGGCGTGAAAGGTATTGTAAACAAATGATGACAGTAGAGTAGAAAATCATAATATTGTTTTAACCGTTTAATTCATTGCGTTAAGGGGGGATATGAAGCTGCCTTCATGTGGTAGTTGGGGAGGAATAATGGTGACGTGCGCATTGTTGCATCACTAAATTAAAAGTCCTTCTATGTGTGTCGGTGTTTCTTTCCACTAAAGAAGGCCAGTTGGAATAAAGGAGGGTAAGACAATTGTGACCCACCTTAGCACAGTTACGTCTGAAATAAAGCTGCTGTTTGCCACAAATCTAAATAGTCTCACGACTATAGCTGTGCTAACTGGCTTTCCTCAGCATCCTCACACTCCGTTACCAGAGTTTCTAATTTGGGAGCTACCAGACCGTTACTGGAGCTTCGGGAGCAGTGAAACTTTGAGGAAACCACATCTCTGTGGTAAGCCGATGTGGTTCAGCATTAGCTGTCTCCATACGCAACATTTGCCAATGAAAGTTTCCCAAAGTCATCAACAAATATAATACTAGAACATTGTGTAATTTTACTTTAAGTGTTCTGTTACATCCGAACAGGATTATCTTGCCCCGCCGGCAGCACAACCTTAGTGACATGACGCTGACATAAATAATTACAAATTGGGCTATGATTTAGTTACAAATTAGTGCATTATATTTCGCATGTTGGAATGGAGTTAGAGGAAAACCACGCTTAACCCGGGCGAACAGAATAGCCTAAATTAAGCAAGTTACGCCACAAGTGTTTGCCTAATACGTACCTGCGTACATCGGAATAATAATATTTGATTACCAGTTAGGTTCACGGCGGTCAAAAGCCTTGCTCATGTAGGATTGGTTAAGTAATTAATTGCCAAATATACCAACCGGTTCGTCTGTAATAATATCAAAATAAAGCTTAAAAAAATGAAAATGAGGTGATACGAGATAAGTGTAACAGTTTTTTGATATTTCTGGCATCAGAATAGGTTTTGGCAAGGGAAGCCACGTCAGTGATTTATCCTATAAGTGAATCTTACCTTGAGATAGATTTATGGTATAGTCACGCCCAAGGACGTCAAAGTAAGGTTATGTTAAACCTCAGCGTTACTTGAGTCCTTCTGAAGACGTAGTGCATCGGGTTATTCTTTATGTGTAATTTAGAATGTCAGATTACTTTTCTTGTCGAATCAGAGCATCAGATTATGCCCCTGTTCATACATAGCACCAAATGATTAACGTTCTCATCTCCTCGTCCGTTTATTCAGAATATCAGGTATGACCTTCCTGTACTTTAATGTATCAGATTACCTCTCCTGTCTACTCTGACAATTAGATTTTTCCTCTTGTCTACTCAGACCCTCATTAAATTCATTATGTTCATCTATTTCATCAAAAGATTCATACTTTCTGCTTAGAGCATCTTATGCCTTCTCTACTTTATTTAAAATATCAGGTGTTTAAATCATACTACTTTATTAAACCAGATTAGTCCTCTTGTTACTCAAAGCGTTAGGTTAGTCCTTCTGCAAACTCAGCGCATTAGATTAGTCTTTCTGTTACTTAGAGGATTATATTAGTCCTCCTACTATTCAGACCATCAGGTTAGTTGTCTTGTTACTCAAAGCGTTAGGTTAGTCCTTCTGCTACTCAGCGCATTAGATTAGTCTTTCTGTTACTTAGAGGATTATATTAGTCCTCCTACTATTCAGACCATCAGGTTAGTTGTCTTGTTACTCAAAGCGTTAGGTTAGTCCTACTGCTACTCAGCGCATCGATTAATCTTTCTGTTACTTAGAGGATTATATTAGTCCTCTTGCTATTCAGACCATCAGGTTAGTTGTCTTGTTACTCAAAGCGTTAGGTTAGTCCTACTGCTACTCAGCGCATCGATTAATCTTTCTGTTACTCAGAGGATTAAATTAGTCCTCTTGCTATTCAGACCATCAGGTTAGTTGTCTTGTTACTCAAAGCGTTAGGTTAGTCCTACTGCTACTCAGCGCATCGATTAATCTTTCTGTTACTCAGAGGATTAAATTAGTCCTCTTGCTATTCAGACCATCAGGTTAGTTGTCTTGTTACTCAAAGCGTTAGGTTAGTCCTACTGCTACTCAGCGCATCGATTAGTCTTTCTGTTACTCAGAGGATTAAATTAGTCCTCTTGCTATTCAGACCATCAGGTTAGTTGTCTTGTTACTCAAAGCGTTAGGTTAGTCCTTCTGCTACTCAGCGCATCGATTAATCTTTCTGTTACTCAGAGGATTAAATTAGTCCTCTTGCTATTCAGACCATCAGGTTAGTTGTCTTGTTACTCAAAGCGTTAGGTTAGTCCTACTGCTACTCAGCGCATCGATTAATCTTTCTGTTACTCAGAGGATTAAATTAGTCCTCTTGCTATTCAGACCATCAGGTTAGTTGTCTTGTTACTCAAAGCGTTAGGTTAGTCCTACTGCTACTCAGCGCATCGATTAGTCTTTCTGTTACTCAGAGGATTAAATTAGTCCTCTTGCTATTCAGACCATCAGGTTAGTTGTCTTGTTACTCAAAGCGTTAGGTTAGTCCTTCTGCTACTCAGCGCATCGATTAATCTTTCTGTTACTCAGAGGATTAAATTAGTCCTCTTGCTATTCAGACCATCAGGTTAGTTGTCTTGTTACTCAAAGCGTTAGGTTAGTCCTACTGCTACTCAGCGCATCGATTAATCTTTCTGTTACTTAGAGGATTATATTAGTCCTCCTACTATTCAGACCATCAGGTTAGTTGTCTTGTTACTCAAAGCGTTAGGTTAGTCCTTCTGCAAACTCAGCGCATTAGATTAGTCTTTCTGTTACTCAGAGGATTAGATAAATCCTGCTATTCAGATCGTCAGATTAGTCCTCCTTTCACTCAGAGGGACACCGTCCAAGCATATAGCAGGAGTAAGCATTATTATTAAGGATGACAATGTGCAGTGTCATATACATGATCAAGGTCCAGAGTGACCTCTCCCCCGAATTTCCATCCAATAAAGGAATCAGACATGGATAGGCCTTTTCATGTTTACTCTTCAACCTTGCGCTGGTAAAGTTCGTACAGGGCTTCGGAATCAAAGCGCAAGGCGCAATGATTAATAAACTGGTGCAAATACTATCATAAGCTGATGATGTAGACCTCATGGGTAGATCTTTCAGAGCCCTAAGAGAGGCATTTGCAAATCTTATGCGAGCGACCAATTAGGTGGGACTTAAGATCAATGAAGGGAAATCAAATTATCTACGGTATGGCAACCCTCAAGTAGCCCAACAGGCAGGTCCACATATCAGGCTGCGACCCTTCAAATTTTAGGTACAGTAAACTCTCTGTAACTCCGCCCTTCGCCTTTCACCTTATCCGGCGTTTTTGTCAAAGACAGAAGATGTAAACATAATCAATATCTAAATATAATTTATATATTTTTACTGCATTTCGATGTCAGTGTCTGAGTGACCTTAAGGGCCCTGTTCTAGTTGTGTAGCTCGTGATACAAAAACGCTTTTGAACCCTATGTTATTATAGTAGCTACTTACACTGACTGTTATTTAAGTGCAAATGATCAAAGTCACATTGTAAACGGAAACATATTTAATTTTTTATTTTCACCATTAAAGATAATGTAACCGTTTGTTGTTAAGTGCAGAAAACTAAACTCATTCTTGTTTTATCATTTCAAATACAGTACAGAACTATGTTAATATATATTCATTATTTTTGCACAATAAACATACATATTGTTCAACGTGTTTCACAGACGTAATCCTCGTTTTCAGTAATCCGTCAGTATCCCAGTCCCGTATCTCCCGGATTTATGAACGTTTACTGTAGTGAATCAATTCACTTATGTAGAATCCATTGTCAGTTCCTATAATAAGGTCACTATTGGGGTGAATAAAAGGATAGCCAATGGCAATAAAGCCTACTTTGGGTTACGCAAACACCTAAGCAGGCAGTATTTAAGTAGAAAAACAAAAATGATGGAGTATAAGACGTCGATCCGTCTCATACTAACTTATGCCTCTAAAGCTTGGGAATTAACGAGGAATTAACAACCTGGCTAGGGGAGGATCCTCATCAGGATTTTTGGCTGTGGAATGTTGGAGGTAAGTGGAGGAGGAGCAGATATTGTGAGATTTACGAGGCTGTTTAGGGCACTCAATGTAGGGAAAGTAATATGAATTGTGGCCCGGATTGAGGGGAGGGATATAGCCAGAAGACGATTAGATGGAAGTACCTATAAAAAGAAAGCAAAAGGACGTCCTAGACTTAGATGGGGGGATTGCATCGCTCAGGATGCTAGTGCTCTGCTGAATTCGAGGAAATAGAAAGCAGGAGGACAGAATCGAGCTACCTGGCGAAGGCTCATTAAGGAGGCTAAGGTCTTCATGGATTGTAGCGCAATGGAAGGGGAAGAAGATTACTCAGAAGATTAAGTTACTCCTCTTGCTACTTAAAGCCTCAAATTATTCCTCTTTTTACTCAGCTCATCAGATATTTTCTTTTGTCTGCTCAAGCCATCATGTTATAGTCCACCCGCAAATTTGAGCATAAGATCAGTGTTCCTGTTGCTCAGCGCATCAGATTAGTCCTCCTGTTACTCAGCGCATCAGATATTTTCTTTTTTCTACTGAAGCCATCATGATATAGTCCACCCGCTAATTTGAGCATCAGATCAGTGTTCCTGTTGCTCTGCGCGTCAGATTAGTCCTGTTACTCAGCGCATCAGATATTTTATTTTGTCTGCTCAAGCCATCATGATATAGTCGACCCGCTATTTTGATCATCAGATCAGTGTTCCTGTTGCTCAGCGCGTCAGATTAGTCCGGTTACTCAGCGCATCAGATATTTTATTTTGTCTGCTAAAGCCATCATGATATAGTCGACCCGCTATTTTGAGCATCAGATCAGTGTTCCTGTTGCTCAGCGCATCAGATTAGTCCTCCTGTTACTCAGCGCATCAGATATTTTCTTTTTTCTACTGAAGCCATCATGATATAGTCCACCCGCTAATTTGAGCATCAGATCAGTGTTCCTGTTGCTCTGCGCGTCAGATTAGTCCTGTTACTCAGCGCATCAGATATTTTATTTTGTCTGCTCAAGCCATCATGATATAGTCGACCCGCTATTTTGATCATCAGATCAGTGTTCCTGTTGCTCAGCGCGTCAGATTAGTCCGGTTACTCAGCGCATCAGATATTTTATTTTGTCTGCTAAAGCCATCATGATATAGTCGACCCGCTATTTTGAGCATCAGATCAGTGTTCCTGTTGATCATCGCGTCAGATTAGTCCGGTTACTCAGCGCATCAGATATTTTATTTTGTCTGCTAAAGCCATCATGATATAGTCGACCCGCTATTTTGAGCATCAGATCAGTGTTCCTGTTGATCAGCGCATCAGATTAGTCCTGTTACTCAGCGCATCAGATATTTTATTTTGTCTGCTCAAGCCATCATGATATAGTCCACCCGCTATTTTGAGCATCAGATCAGTGTTCCTGTTGATCAGCTCGTCAGATTAGTCCGGTTACTCAGCGCATCAGATATTTTATTTTGTCTGCTCAAGCCATCATGATATAGTCCACCCGCTATTTTGAGCATCAGATCAGTGTTCCTGTTGATCAGCGCGTCAGATTAGTCCGGTTACTCAGCGCATCAGATATTTTATTTTGTCTGCTCAAGCCATCATGATATAGTCCACCCGCTATTTTGAGCATCAGATCAGTGTTCCTGTTGATCAGCTCGTCAGATTAGTCCTCTTGATATTTAGAACATCAGACTATTATTCTTATTTTCAGAGCATCAGGGTATAAAATTGTAGTACATTGATCTAGGTATAAAAATAGATAAAATAAACATTCTTGTTCAGATTTATAATTGCAACTCCTAACACGTGTTCAGAAAGCTTAGAGTTGTATTTATGATTGCCTTATATCACCCGTACATGATTTCCCCTTCTCTTGATAACCTGTGTAAAATAATGTCAGCCATAAATCTCAGGAAATCTAGGGTTAGATTCAGTTACGTAGAAGCAAGTGTTTGTGCGTGGTAAGCACTTGTTGTATGACTGTATGTCTGACCGCTATGAATCCCTCTGCAATAATTAAATATGACTTTAAAGTCTTGTATATTGTTGTTAATGATATAGACTCTAACGGACTGTGAAACCAAGTTTGTTTATTGTATATATTTCAACCATATAAAGAGATACGATTTTGTCATTTTATGTCCAAAATTACTTAAACTTTCCCCATTATTTCGAAAATTTAAGGGTGTATTACATTAGAATTTTAAATTACACCAAATGTGGTTATTCTATGAAAAAAGTAATATAAAAAATTGTTGTAAACATATTTATTTTACTCATAAGATACTGTTAAATGTCACATTGTAACTAATTGAAAAAAATTGAGTAAATGTTGACGCGTATTGAAAAAATCGTTTCATTGAAATCGTTGTGCTGCTGCTTGTAACTACTCACGTTTTTTCAATTAGTTGATAAGAAATATTAATAAGACAAAAGAATAAAATTTTTCTCATTCCATCTAAACAAATGTCATCCGCTTTAGGCAACAAGATTATATTTTCCCAAAGTTACCAGATGCTGTTGTTACTGATGCATATTCGGCTAACCTGGAATGCTAGTTAATCAAATTACCGCTGCTAAAGCAATATTCACCCCTAACTCAGACTTAAAACCCACTAACTCAACTAAGGGATGATTTGGTTGCATAATTTGCGCCCTTTTGCGAACCGGGCTGTTCAATATGACAAGAAAGATCGATTGCTTTTAATAAAATTATGGTGAAGCACCACTCGATACTAGAAACTCAAGGGGTATTGAATAAATTATTAAAAAAATATTCCTCTTTGTAAATATATAAATATATCTGCCTATTATTAATATATCTGTAAGCATTCCTCTATGTAAATATATAAATATATCTGCCTATTATTATTCTATCTGTAACCATTACTCTTTGTAAATATATAAATATATCTGATTATTATTAATATATCTGTAAGCATTCCTCTTTGTAAATATATAAATATATCTGCCTATTATTATTATATCTGTAAGTATTCCTCTCTGTAAATATATAAATATATCTGCCTATTATTATTATATCTGTAATCATTCCTCTCTGTAAATATATAAATATATCTGCCTATTATTATTATATCTGTAAGCATTCCTCTTTGTAAATATCTGTCTATTATTATTATATCTGTAAGCATTCCTCTTTGTAAATACAAAGATGCTGGTGGGTTTTTTCTCAAAAAATAAAATGTTTCCAACACAAGTTCAGCTATGAACTTTTACATTCTATATTAGCTAAGATAATTGGTAAACTTATTATATAGTTTTGTAACTGGAAAAGTATAAAATATTAAAATACTATAATTATCTTATATCTTTACGTTATTCAACGTTTATACGGGTATTCCACGAGCGTTCCTAGTACTTACTCTTTTTGTTCATTGTTTATAGTGTCACAGTTTCCTACTGCTTATCATTACCATTAATTACTCATATAAAAACTTTCCTCACACTTACTCTCACCGTTCCTTTCTTATAGATCACATTTCCTCACTCTTACTCTCACCGTCCCTTCCTCATACGATTACCTTTCCTCATTCTCATTCTCAACGTCGATTTCTCATACCATCGCCTTTTTTCACTCTTACTCTCACCGCCTCTTTCTTATACCATAACCTTCAGTCACCCCTACTCTCACAATTCCATTTTTATACAATCATCTTTCCTCACTCTTACTCTCACGGTATCCTTTCTTATATAATCATCTTTCCTCACTCTTACTCTCACCGTTCCTTTCGCAAACGATCACCTTTTCTCTCTCTTATCCTCATCTTTCCTTTCTCATACGATCCCATTTCCTCACTCTTACTCTCACCGCCCCTTTCTCATACGATCACCTTTCCTCACTCTTACTCTCACCTCATATTTTCTTATACACAGATCTTTCTTCACTCTTACGCTCACCGTCCCTTATCTTTTCAGTTACAGTTCGTTTCTCCATACGATCACATTTCCTCACTCTTACTATTACCGTTCTTTTCTCATACGATCACTTTTTCTCACTCTTACTCTCACCGTTCCATTCTCATACAGTCACCTTTCCTCATAACTTTTACATTCTGTATTAGCAAAGATAATTGGTAGACTTATTATATAGTTTTGTAATTGGAAAAGTAAAAAATAATAAAATACTATAATTCTCTTTTATCTTTACGTTATTCAACGTTTACGGTTATTCCAAGAGAGTTCCTAGTACTTTTTGTTCTTGTTTATAGTGTCACAGTTTCCTACTGCTTATCATTACCATTAATTACTCATATACAAATCTTCCTCACACTACTCTCACCGTTCCTTTCTCATAGATCACCTTTTCTCACTCTTACTCTCACCGCCTCTTTCTTATACAATAGCCTTTCCTTACTCTTACTCTCATCGTTCCATTCGTATACAGTCACTTTTCCCCACTCTTATTCTCAGTGTTACTTTCTCATACTATCAAATTTCCTCACTCTTACTAATACCGTCCTTTAAACATTCGGTTACAATTCCTTGTTCATACTATGGCCTTTCTTCACGGTTACGCTCACCGTCTCTTACCATTTCAGTTCCTTTCTCATACGATCACCATTCCTTTCTCTTATTCCCACAGTTTCATATATCTTTTCGGAAACAGTTACTTGCCCTTACAATCACCATTCTTCACTCTTACTAACACCTTACCTTACAATTTTGGTTACAATTCCTTTCCTCAATCTTATTCTCACCGCCCCTTACTATTTCAGTTACAACTACTTCCAAAACGATCGGCTCTCCTCCCGCCTGCTCTCACAGCTCCTTATAATTTCGGTTACCGAACCTTGCTCTTAGGATCACAGTTCCCCTCTCTTATTCTCACCGTCCCTTACCATTTCAGTTACCGTTCTTTGCTCATTAGAACGCCTTTTCTCTCTCTTATTGTCACGGTCCCTTACTATTTTAGTTACAACTACTTTCCATACGATCGGCTTTCCTCAAGCTTACTCTCACCACTCCTTACAATTTCGGTTACCGAACCTTGCTTTTTCGATCACCGTTCCTCTCTCTTATATTCCCCGTCCCTTACTATTTCAGTTACAACTACTCCCAAAACGATCGGCTCTCCTCCCGCCTGCTCTCACAGCTCCTTATAATTTCGGTTACCGGGCCTTGCTCTTAGGATCACAGTTCCTCTCTCTTATTCTCACCGTCCCTTACCATTTCAGTTACCGTTTTTGCTCATACGATCTCTTTTCTCCACTTTTACTGCCACCGTTCCTTAATATTTCAGTTCCCCTGTAGATGTTCCTAATAAACTGTTTTTCAGGACGTACATTTTCCTTCACATCACCTCCACCGTATACGTGTCGTGGACAGCCCCGGGTGCCCTCTGTGCTCCTTCAATCTTTCTGATGCAGGCCATCTCCAAGCATGCCCTGCCCTGAAACATGCCAGACAACAGGTGGAAGGGCTCAGACCTGAGGAACAACTCTCCATGATTTACTGGTCAGCGCGTCACCAAATGGCAGAAATTCCAAGAGTGGGCGTTGGCTAGTAAGTAAGTAAGTATTTTCCTTCACATTATCTTACATAAACAATAACTGAAATATGATCATCCAAATTCATCAAAACTACGGTTATACAGTATGTGTTATTACGTATTAGCAAGTAAAACAAACAATAATCACAGACATGAAATTGAAATTTCAGACACCAGATAAGATGTAAACCGTATGGACTAATTTAGTTTACATTGATAAAAGTTTTCAATAAATAGACAAGAAAAACATACAATAAATTAAAAATAACACAGTCTCATCTGTCGCTAACTACATAATAGCTACACCAACATCAATAACTGCAATGTAAACATTCTCCACATCGCAAATCACAAAGCAAATATAAAATATAAATACATGCATCATTTTAAAATTAAAACAAAATAATTCAACACATCCAATACAAACCATATACCTTTCGGCCCATATTATTGATCTCCACGTTTTAAAATAACGCTACGGGCGTACACAACGCATTCTGGTGGCTAACCTAGAAACTGATGGTGGTAACTTAAAACGTAAAAAACGTTTTGCTCAGTAGGTTGTTTATTTGTTATTATTTTAAAGTTCGGGATAACCGTTGAATTATAGGTTGCTGCTTAGAAAATTAGCCGAACCTCATGGACTGTAATACGTAATAGACAATAGGTTAGGCTAGGCTAAATTAGGGCGTATTTGTAAGCAATTGGAACAGGACACTGTTGAGATAAATGTTCACTCCAAAAGTAACAATTATCCATAAATTAAGAAAAATGTAAACATCTTCCCGCTCAAATCAGTATGATCTATAAACCGTATGATTAGGCGTAATTACTTTTATTATTATACGTTGAGGAAGATCCAGGTAAAGGGGACGCTCTAGAGAAGTGAACCCACTCACAGGGTGCTTGGGGTTTGTAGGAGGTAATAGGCTTATGTTGGAAATCTCGGACAATTAGAACCAAGCCGAAGAGGAAAGAAAACCTTTACCATTAACCAAAGTTTGGAAAAAAGGATGGATTTTTAGGAATAACAACAGAGTCTCACTTCAACTCTATAATAATAGTCATATTCGTCCTAACAGCAAAGACCTGAGTAATATTTAAAAATATAATGTTCAAAGTATTGCCTACTCAAAATTTTTAAAATATGAATTACATTTTATATTTGCACTTACAATTTTTCGTGAAACATTTATACATTTAGTAAAGATGTGTTATTTTTTTATTGGTTATGTAAAAGGTTTTCCAGTTTTAGTTGCTTAAATTTCTATTGGATTTATTGGTGCTTTCACCCTTAGTGTAAGGGTGTGAACAGGCGAGAGAAGAACTTTGCGTTTTTATCAGGAAAAAGGTGCGACAGTTTAATATCGTGCTCCACTGAACTTATCGGCAATTCGTTCTGTAATCAGAAACATTGGCTTCCGTTTGCAGTGGCCTTGTGACATCCGTTTTAAATTACAGAAACGTTAAAACAAAGATAAAGTACGAACACGGGATGTGATTTAGTAAGATTATAAAACGCTGCAATTTCACTATGGTTGGAATAAAACTTTAGTTGAATAAAGAGTATATTGAGTTAGACGTTTGTGAAACTTTTATTTTGCTTGCTGGATTATATAACTACAGTTTTTAATTTATTTAACTAATTAAACGAAAGTTATTGCTATCATATTATTAGATATCTTAGAAAATTATTGTAATTACCAACCTGTGATTTCCCGGTTATAATTAAACAAGTTTTTTGTACCAAAGTCTTATTTTGATTAGGCATTTTAGTATTCCAGATCTGTAATGCCGGACTATTTATCTGGCCAATTGCGATCACACTTTAAATAAAATCAAAGCCTTTTCTGTATATTGTTAAATATTAAAAATCTCTGTGAAAGTGTGTTTAGGACTTTAAACATTAAATTCAACAATATTTTCAACTCAGTGGGTTTTGTATCCCAAATGTAGGCGGTTAGATGGAGTTCGTAGGCGAATTAATTCTAAACATGCTGTAGCTGTGAACTTTTCCCTTAACGTATCCGTCCCTGCGAATGTCAAGGCAACACTAACTTTAGTTAATATTACGGCGATATTCATCTGGAATGCTTTACGTTAGACACGACAAATCTGAGAAACTTGACATTTAAGAAATAAAAGAAAAAGTAGTTCTTAATTTTAGTTTTAAATGCATCACCGAGAGTAAGACCATTTATCGATCACTTATAGATGATTATGAGTATATATAGGTTCAAGATAGGGACACACTTCCCCTCGTTGCATAACCGATGATCATGGGCGCAAGTCTGCATTGTGAAATACCTAACCTCTATTGGGATCACAAGAAAGTGTTAAGAAAGAGATTACGACTCTTTTTAAAAAGAAGAACAAGGAGGTATGCTTTAAGTTAGGCAAGATTAAGAAAAGGAAATAATGGTTCCCTGGTACTGAGTTTGAGGAAAATAATGGTACTGAGTGTAGCGTTGAGTAGTTTACACTAGGTAAATCTGCTCTTAATCAGGGTAAAGGGAAGTGTCTATCAGATACCTATTATCTAAGATATCTTTAGGTCCGACCAAAGAAGAAAAAGGTAATAGAGCTCGTGAAAACATGTGACGTTTTTTATATATATTACCACCGAGGTCGGTAACGTCCTTCTAAATTACCTTCTATAAAATCAGTATATTATCCCAAAATAGTTCTAAGAACAAACGGTTCTAATTGACGCCACGAGAGACTGACAGCTAACCGATAGCAATACAGCTTTGCGGGCAAAGCTTTTCCGGTATAGTTTTAAATTAAATAAAAGTTAACTTTATTAACCCTTCCTGGTGACCAAAGGAAAACATCCCCGGCATGCTATCTTCCAGAGAGAACCAGTGAGGTAACTTATAACCCTAATGACAACTTCCAACAAGTATACTACTAATTTAATATTTTTTAAATATCTATTAGTATAAAATATATTTGAACCCACTGTCCACGGCCCGTGGAGGATTATTCGTGATAATTAGTTGTTTTAAATGCTATTTCAAAATTATTATTAATGATTTATTGTTATCTCTAATTCTACGTTATTTCAAACTAAAGGCTGGTACAAAAACATGTGTGCTGTTTTATAAAGCGGAAATTTACATGTTCTTGTGAAAAACACTTGAAAGTAATCTGGTTTACAATTAATGTCCAACAGGATTAGACACAAAGCCTTGTTGGAGCGCGTCCAAACACACTGAGCAGTTGCAATAACATTGCTCTTAATTGGCTTACTCGTATTAAATAAAAGTTTTTCCAAGCGGAAAAACATTGTCGCTTTTATACCAAAGTTGATATATAAACGTAGGCGTCACAGATCCATTAGCAACACCATTTCACAATAACACCGAGTTTTACTTCTCAATTGAAGTTTTACTTCAAATATAACCGAATTCTCTTTAATCGACCATAGATATTATAAGTTTTAATTTTGGATTTGTTAATGTCGGAAGTAAAAACTCTCATATGTTTGTTTCACTAAAATACTTGTCGTAGACTTGTGCAATCAGGTATTTTCCTAATGGTATATGTTTATTGTTTTTTTTTTTAATTTTGCATAGAGTAAGTAATAAAGACAAAAATATTTTGAGCTCAATTACTACTTGAGTCAACAAGAAACATTTTATATCCGTCAGTTTGTATTAAATAATTACAATTATTATAAAGTAACATAACCTATACGTTAAAACAGCTGTTCTATCATATAACCTATAATATAAAATCATCTGTTTTATGATAGCATGCTGTTTTAAGCCAAATGTGAAGAAATAATAATATTGCATACTTTGCCTCTTTTGTGAAAAATGTTTCCCTTATATAAAACTAATATTATTCAATTAAATTTAATTCATGAATTATTATTTGAAAAAACGTATTATCACTAAGTACCATCCACTAAAAGTTTTAAAAAATATATTTGAACTTGAGTGTATGAATTAAACATATTTTATTAGCGATTGATAATTTGAACAAAATTAATTGAAAAACTAATGATAGTTTGAAATTTGTCACAAAGATACTTTGGGGCATTCAATTGTGTCATTTAGTTCTTATTTTCCAAAATTTTTTGTATATGAGTTTTTTAAGCTCGATGAAATTGTTTATTATGCTTCATTTGGATAGTGAATTTCATTGGGATTTTTTTAGCCACAATTTTTTTGGTTTTCATTAAATCTTTAAGATCTTTTTTACTTCACCCTCGATATAGTTTAAAAACTTGACTTAGGGCAAGGAAAAAGGGCATTTATCTTTCCTAAATATGTTATTTTTATGGAAAGAACCTTTCCTTATGCGGATTAAATATCTAACAGTTAAAACGTGAACCACCGATACATCAATTACACTACTGTATTCGAGCAGAACGTTCTGTGGCAGAGAGTTATTAATGTAGGCCAGAGATCCTCTGTAATTAATGTTAGTTGCCGATAATTGTGTAATAGATTATGCAAGATTTGAGGTTATCTGTCGCTGATTAATCTGCTATCTGTTGGAAAATTAGCAAACCTTCGTTACAGAAGATATGAAAGAAACTTTATCTTTTTAGAATGTTTAATAGCCCTTATTCAATAAGGTTTACTGCTGGTAATCCTAAACCATTGCTAAATTTGACTTGTATTTGTTACTGATATATTAACTAACTATATTTTACTACAAGTTCCATGTTTACGTAACGTGCGTTTGGATAAATGTTCACTCCAAAATTAATTATTACCCAAAAGCAGCACGGTTTATGTAATATTATTCTATGTTCTTGACGATGCATGTAAAGGGGAGTCTCTAGACAAGTGAGCGCACTCTCAGGGTGCTAGGGGTTTGTGAGAGACAGTAGGCCTATGTTGAAACTCTCGGACAAAGACAACCAACCTGAAGGGGAGGGAATACCTTTATCAAAGTTTGGAGGGAAAGGATGGATTGAAGGAATAACAAATAGAGCCTCACTTCAGCTCTATAATAACAGTCTTATTGTTCCAAGCTGCAGAGACCTGAGTATTATTTGCCAATATAATGTTCAAAGTATAATAAAATCCTTTAAAATATGTCCTAAATTTTATATTTACACTTACAACATTTCGTAAATTGCTTATACATTTACTAAGGAATTGTTATTTTTGTATTGGTTATGTAGAAGGTTTTTTAGTGTTAGGTCTTTAAATTTCGATTTGTTTTATTGGTGCTTCCACCCTTAGCACAGGGGTGTGAACAGGCAAGGGAGGAACTTTGCGTTTTTATCAGGAAAGGGTTGCGACAGTTTAATATCGTGCTCCACTAAGCCTATCAGCAATCCTTTCTGTAATCAGAAACATTGGCTTCCGTTTGCAATGACATTGTGGCGTCCGTTTTAAATTACAGAAACGTTAAAACAACGATTAAGTACGAACACGGGATACGATTTAAAATAAATTATAAAACACCACAATATCACCATGGTTGGAATGAAAATACAGTTAAATAAATCGTTATCAAATTGGTCACTTACTATTATTTCTGTTTTCGAAATCAATTTATATTAGTTTTGAATCTATATGAATAATTATACGAATGCTTCTTCTTATCATACTGTTAGAAATATAAGACGAAGTAATTACCAAATTGGGAGAATTTCAGGTTATTAATAAGTAGGTTTTATTTTGTGTTAAAATTTTACTCAATTCCTTCTTTTAGTTCACACTTTCTTTATATGTATATATATATATATATATATATATATATATATATATATATATATATATATATATATATATATATGTATATATTGGATATATCCTTTTCAAATTTTCTATCCATAATCAAAAACATTTTATTCACCCACTTACGTACAAATACAGTTTTTTAAAACTTTTGCTGGATGTCACTTGTTTCTAATACAGATACTTTAAAAAAATAATTCTTTAAGGGGAGCAACGTGATAAAAAAAAAAACAATTTGGGGTTTTTGCATTAAAACATAGCTTAGAATTTACTCTTTAAAATGATATACAACATGCATAATTTGCATTATTCCTTTGTTATGTAATAAAAATATATATTCTGGCATTCATGAAAGTTTTGCGCAACAAAATTTGAGCTCCTGCTACACTCTGTGTAAAAGCATGTACATCGCAATATATATTAACTTTATACAGCATTACTTTGTCTATGAACAAGATATCCAAGAGGCACTGAACACTGATGTTATTTTATTTGTTTTTCTTCTAGTGCAGCTGTTATTAGTTGTTGTTATGCTTCTGGATGGGGACTCGTCTTAGAGAATACAAATTGAAAAATTCTAAGAAAAAATTATCTGACGGCAAAACTATTGGTGGCCGGGTCAGGCTTACAGAGGCAGCTATAAACACCATACAACTGTACTACGGCCTTGCTATAAGAAGAAATTGTAAAATAGGTGTAGAAGCAATGAGGCAAGCCATATGGGCAGAATACTTCCACTTAGGCTTAACTGATTCAGAACCGCAACACAGCTTATGTCCAAAAGATGAGAATGGTGTAAATACCAACAATCAGTAAGAGATGGTGTTCCATATAAACATGCAGAATACACTCACCTACCAAAAGCTGTTTTGCTTGAAATCAAACAGGTATTCAAAGATCTGTCAAACCCCATTCTGTTGAGTAAGTGAGCGCATGGTGGAACTCAGAACAAGTGAGTCCCTCAATAACGTAATTTGGAGCCCCGTCCCAAAAAGAGTTTTTGTGAGGATCAACACACTAAAACTTGGTGTATATGATGCAATTGCTTATTACAACAAGGGGAACATTTCAAAATGCTTTGTGTTCAAACTAATGGGCTTACAAGCTGGTGAAAACTGTGTAAAAGCAATGAAGGTGCTTGACATAAGGTGTGTAAAGAAAGCAGATAAAGCAATTGACGAATTGAAAAAGAAGTGCAGACAAGAAAGAAGTTTGAAAAGGAGACAATTGAAGATGAATTCGAAGAGGAGGAAGGACTAGACAACCCCTCATATGCAGCTAGACATTATTAAAAGTATGTAACTTACCTGTTCATTGCACGTCTAACTTTATTTCCGCGATTCCCGAAACCCCTGTTTTTTAAACTTTAGGTACACTTTTCTCAAGAACCATTCAAGCTACAATGATACAATTTGGCAAACATATTTTAATATGTATTGTAAACAAACAGACCAGAGGGTTTTCCTAAAATCCTAATATTCGTTTGGTTATAAATATTTTTATACATAAAAACATTACAATTTAAAAAGGGTTTAGAAAAAAATCACATCTCATGACCAAAACAATATTTTAAAGTATCCTCTGGTAAAAACATGTAGAAAGAACCATATAAGAACTGTGCAACATTTGATAGTTGTATCTTTAGTGGTTCATGAGATAAATGTACCTAAGTTAACATGTCCGAACATAGGGAACATTGCTCCCCTTAATTGAAATTAAATATGAATTCATTTTAGTTTTTTATGTTTAAGGTAAGCTTTTCACATTAGTTATTCGCGTTATTTTTCATTAGTTATTTCGTACCATTTAGCTCAAAGTAAGTGATAACATGTATTATAAAGCAGCTGGTTGTATGTTATAGCTTTTGTAGTAGAACAGCTGTTTTAACGCATAGGCTATGTTACTTTATTTATATTATTTGTAATTATTTAATCAAACTTAACTAAAATAAAATATATCTTTGTCGATCTAAGAAGGAATTTACTTGTTTTCATTATATTTTTTAATAGTCGGAAGTAGTTATACTTGGAGTATTTATGTGATCAATTACGATCATAATTTTTTGTTAAAAACACAATCATACTGCGTATATTGTTGCAAAATTAATAATTTACTCAGGAAGAGCATTACTGAAATAATATTAGTAAAAATACTACGAAATGTTTGTATTTAAACTTTATTTGACTACTTGTATTACAAATAGTCCGCGACAGTTTTATCTTGACTATTTGTAAACAATTGCGAAGATTAATTAGTAATTAAACAAATGCATTGTCACTGTTTCCCCGAATAAGTCCTTGTGTAACCGGTAACATCGTCACATTTATTTAAACGACAATTTAGTTCTGTCCGTGTTTAATGTTAGGCGTTTAGGAGAAGGGATGAGTAGGCGAGAAGTTACTAAACACACTGTTAGCTAAATGTTTAATTTACATTAGGCCGGTCTCAAACAGTCTCTGTAAATTCCATGGTATTACGTACATTACACAATATTGCTGGGTTAATGCTCTATAATGCTTAAAGTTGAACCAAACAGATAGAACCAAAAAGCTTGAAATTTTGGGGGAAACTCCTAGGAAAGAATAGTTTGTTGTTGTTTTCAACCTTCCAGACATTACGTCCACTGTCCTCTACAAAAGTTAGGATAGGTTTGCGAATACATGAAGTTATAAGGTAATGACATAAAAACCCTTGATAATGGGGTTTAAATAAGAGTTACACATCTTTGTAAAAGGAAGGATATGCAAGAATAGATGGAGCCAATAGAGAATACGGTAAGTCATAGCACTCTTCGCAATATATATAGTAGAAAATATTGATACAAAGTGACGTCACTTACTTGATATAGATCTGCATACAACCAGCGTGAAGAGCCGTCACCTTACTAGTCGCAACCTAAAGGCAATTACATACAGAAACGTAAAGATGCATCGTGATTAGGCGTTTAGAAAACATAATAACAGGTTTATTAAATAAATTTTCACATATTCGTAAAGGAAACATTTAATGGATTCTGGTTTACAATTAATACTCAACAGAATTAGTTACAAAGCTTTGTGGACGCGTGGCCAAACACACCAAGCGGTTACAATAACACTTCCCCTAATCGGCTTAAGAAAAGCAGCAGGTATTATCTAAATGTAGTTGGCATTAAATCGTTAGTACAACTATCTCTCAACTTAAGATTGGACTATGTTTCAGGCATTAAAATGGCATTCGCTTCCTTAGCTAACGAAATTAATTGGTAAATTTAACAAAAGCTCTAGACGGATTTCACCAAGACCACAAAAACGCAATTCCTCAGGCCACGGCCAGGTAATAACCTAAGAGTAGCTAGTAAACATAGAAATAAACAATTATAAATCGGATTTTCAACAAAGACTGTAGGATTCTGCTAGAGTCTGTTGTGTTATAAAGCCAATATTTCTTTCATCCACTAATTTTTAAGGGTGTATATTTTAGTAAAACTATTCCTTGTTTTCACTAAATATTATAATTAATTTCATATTCTTATAAGAATATCATCAGCATAATATATTTTATACGTTTAGACGTTGAGCTACTTTATTACAGAAAATTAACCCGCAAACACCATCACCGTAATGAAAACAGTGTTCTAGTATACATTGCTTACACGTGTTACCAATTCAAAATAATTTTAGAAATATGACGTTTAGAAAATTAAAATTGTACAATAATGATGTCTACAATTATTTACAATGCATTTATATAGTATTTAATTGTGAAGTCACATAAATATAAAATCATAAACCGTTTAAATGTTAAGGGTATTTGTTCCGAATAAATCTCCGCAACGGCCCTCCTCCGTTTCAAACTCTATGTGCCCTCTCAGAGGTTAAATGTAATCGGGGGTTGCACTATATTTATGACTGATATTATTATTTACATTTGTAATAAATTTCCCAACAAACTAAAACCGAAGTTACAGCTGAGAAGTAACCTTTCTTATTTTATTGCAGTTGTAACCTTCTGGTAATCATAATTATGTTAGAGAAATGTAGGTAAAGGTGATGAATTTTTGGTAAGTATTTAGTATTGGCCAGCCTAATTCTTCTTCTATTATTATGTAGACTAAATGGGTTCTATGCTATCTTATGAGTTAGTAGATATGAGTATTACGGACTGTATGGGTTACCCATAACATTCATAGTAACCCATGTAGTCGGATAAAAAACTTATAGTTTGTAATTGAGCGAGTATAAAAGAGGAATAACTTTGCGACATGTAAACTTCATAAGTTTTTGAAAATTGATATTAATTTTACTAAATAAAATAGACATCATAAGGTTTATCTTAACTTTATTGCTGGTATTAACATTTAAAATTCTCGCTTTGCAAAAGTTTTAGTATTGGCTAAAAAAAATGTATAAATCTTGAAATTATATATAGTCTAATTAGCAGGCTAAACTTTGTAAAATTGAATACAGATTATATAAATTTATTTAGAACTATCCATGTAAGATTAAAGAATTGAGTGATTTCTGTAATAAGGTTTATGTTATTAGATATTGTGAAATAAAATAAAAAAACGGGGAAATTGAATATAAATTCTTGGCTCTCGCTAACGTTAGAGAAAAGGAAGAGAAGGTTGTATGGAACATGGATATCTCTCCGTAGATAAAAATCAATGATATTGTTCCTTCAGTGCCTGATAAAATTACCTTTCTGAGTAAGTTTTGGAATATTCAGCCCATAATTGAAATAAAAAAGTGTTTGAGAATTTTATAAGTCATATTGATAGTTTATTATTTAAGATTCAGACAAAAACTATGTAGACACTCAGGTAAACTGAGCTTTTTAAAATGATTTAGGTAATGATGAAATATTTAGTTCTAATTTTACAAAAGCTAAAATTATCGACGTCCTTTCTAAAACCCATCCTTTCTACACTTATAAATCTCATACCGACAACCTTTGTACCTAGCGGGACGCCACCAGTAGAGCCTTTGCTTTGTAAAAGGAACAATTGTTTTGAAACGCGTTAGCAAGTAAGACCATACGTATACATTTACTTAAGCATCATTTGATTTTAATTGATAACTGTTATTAATCTATAATAATTATTATAGTTTTAGTAATACTCTACATTGTGTTAGTATAATACTGCTTAAATTAAATCTGTAATACGTATGTTAGTTGTAGGCGTGGATTTGGTTACGTATTGCACTGCTATTGGTTAATCCGGTCATTGTGTGTGGTGCCCATTGCGAGTTTATATAGGCCCTAAGGTTTTAGGATTAAACTTTTAGTTTAATTATAATCTTCTAAAGATACTAACTGTGACAGCAAAATATACATGAAGGTTGTGTAATTATTTTGCAACCACAGTTTAAAGTAGCTTATTCATTATAATTAAGGCGTTGTGCTCTTAATCCTGTTGTATTTACACAACTATTCCACAGGCTACACGTTTCTACATTTAGTACTAGCTTCTTTGTTAGTGTACACGTATAAAAGTTAATTAGGCTTTTACTCTTCAATATGTATGATAAAGGTGTATTTGTTCGCATTAGTTCGTATGTATTGTACAATTTATTAAAAGTAAACATTCAGATTTATTGGGAATAACATTAGGTCCCAAACATTTTGATTTTCCAAAAGAGGAATATTCTGGTTATGGCTTTTTATCATTAAATAGACGAAATTAGGTAATTGTGTCATAAAAAAATCAAAAGAGTAACTAAATGAAATCTTTCATGAAATAAAATATTTCAATTTCAATAGAACTATTTTCAATCCATGTAAAACAAACCATTACAGGCGTATACCGGACTTCCATTAGACACAAATAAATTTTGTTGGGTATAACAGCCGTGGGATGATGCTGTGTCTGACGTATGGCATTTTTGCACAAGAATTTGTTAAATTTATTGCCTTATATTTCCCGTACATGAGTTTCCTTTCCCTTGATGACCACATCCAAAGTAATGGCGGCGATAACTCTTTGGGAATTCCGTGTTAGTTTCTTCTGCTTCCTAGTTACTCGCAAATACCCTGGAATTACTTTTGGGAGTCGGTTCTTTGCAACTCAAGAATGCATAATGGATAGCTTTAGTATGGTGTATTATATTTAGTTTATTACGTAAATAAAGGGCTTGTAAATTATTAGATCTATTTCATCAATGATACAGTTATTGGCAAAATGTAATGGTGAGGAATAAGGGCTTTGACTTACATTTTTTTATTATTAAAAATACTCAATTGCCTCATGGAACGAGTGGCAGACAACTTTACTTTCGGAAAGAATGTTAGCTGTGGTACGATATCTTATTCACTTCCTTCTATGAGTTCACAGTACGTTTTATTTATCAAATCAAGTTAAACTACGTTTTCTTAAAACTATAGCGGTTGTGAGTTTATTTGAACACGGTTTTTTCAAATACTTATTGATTAATTAAATTTAAAAATTGGTGTCTCGGGCGTATTCGAACTGAATAACTACAGGTTTGAAATCCAGCACTTTGACCAGTGTCAAAGTGACCCATCTTCTCCAAAGCTGGGAATTAATTAATATAAGATGTAGGCTATATGAAATTATAACAGAAGGGTTCTTTGCAATAATGAACCATAACAAGAGATGGGTAGAATGAGAAATTATAAACCATCATCCTTTTCATAATTTAGAAACGAAAATAAACGAAGAATTAGTTACACGCATATATAATAGTCCAACACCATATACTTTAAAGAGAGCATTAAAAAAAAATTACAAGAAAATTCGCTTTATATTTTGCCGTCTAATAATTCTGATCGTATCATATGTGTGTGTGTGTGTGTGTGTGTGTGTGTGAGTATATATATATATATATATATATATAGGGTCTATATATATAAATTTTAATTATTTAATAAAAAGAAAAGCTTTTCACTGGTAAATCCATCAAGAAGCGATTTACATTTATTGTTACACGCCGCTTATAGCGTAGTTTTAGACAATATTTTGGATAAATCCTCCTGTGTGGAATTTTTTTTCTATATCCAATATCCTGTAGCACGTTTTAAATGGTATAAATAGTATCGTATATATAAATCGTTTTAAATAGTACGAAAAACCTTTCACTCTATATTTTAGTGACAATGTTATGCCAATTTTCCTAATTTTTTATTCGAAAAGAAATAAGAAACTCAAAATAAGCTCCTAAGTTTTCTACTAAGGAAGAGTTAAAACCTATATGAGAAATCCTCAGTTGTCAGTAATCAAACCCTGTACTTAACCGACTAGTTTCGGTGACGCTGTAACCATCATCTCACTTGGCCGATATCACTAATCCCCGAAACTATTTTGTTTGGAAATGAAACCTCTGTATCCCTGAAGTTCGGTCTTAATTTTTGGGTTCCTCTCTATTATTAGCTCATTGTAATCAATATTATCTAAATAGAATATGAGCTTAACTTGTAAGACAGTATTACTGCACACGATTCTCGTAAAATCTCGTCGATTTTATCAAACTCGTTTCAAGAACTAAGTAGCATCTTCAGTAGTACAAGGTCTATAACTAGTTTTATGAACCCTTTATGTATTTGGTCTACCCTATACTTATTTGTTATCCCTTTTAGCTTATGGATTTGTTATTACACCAAACTACGCCGATCCCTCTTTAATCCGCATTAGGTCCCTTAATGTTTAAATATTTCCTTACTGGTATTTTCCTCATCGTGATAAAAATCTCGTCCCCCCTATTAAAACGTTTATTTCATATTCAGCGAGATCATAATCATAACCTCCTGCATCGTAATGTTAGCATATTACCGAAGGTAAAACTATGTTTAAAAACTTGCTCAATATCTTTTGGTCATTCAGTTTAAATTTCATTTTTAAGAAGGGCTGAGTTTATATACACTGGGTGGTAGTATAGTTGCTATTGGTAATGCCATTTACATACTTTTGTGTGATACTTTACATTTTTCTTTTAGGTTAAAGAAAATGCATGTTAGTTCGTTGTTAAAAAGCAGAAAATTAGTTTCAGCCTAATGAACATTGCCACCATTTGTTAGTACAAAACGAATCCGTTTCAAAAAGTATTAAAGGGGGAATTAGTTTCAATGTAAATTATAAAGTTTGAGTTTATATTTATAAAGTTATGTATGGATGTATTTAATTTCTAAACTTTTTATGGAATTATTTACTTTTCTTATAGTCTAGTAAAATTTATATTTCAGTGGGTTTAACTTTATTTGAAATCATAATATGAATTTTTGAAACACTTTGAGCATTTACTTTCCTGTTTAAAGTATTTATTTTGAAATAGATATTTGATGTTTGTGTAATTGAAAATAACGTTTTTTCAAGAAAAAAAGAATGTTAAACTAATTGGACCG
Source organism: Prosapia bicincta (assembly GCA_036971475.1). Classification (NCBI taxonomy): domain Eukaryota; kingdom Metazoa; phylum Arthropoda; class Insecta; order Hemiptera; family Cercopidae; genus Prosapia; species Prosapia bicincta. The sequence continues at coordinate 131,776,459 of JBAIZL010000001.1, forward strand.
GGAAGCCGTTTGATATATATTCTTTAAGACTATATATATATATATAGACAGATAGATAGATAAATATATATGAATATTATTAGGCTATATCATAGTCACAATGCAGAGTTGAAGAAAGCAACGATGCTGATCAAATTTCAATGCTTCATTATAAAATAAAATTATTCCTTTATATTTCTTGAGTATCTATTATTTTACATCTTCAGCACTACATTCTCTACACGTTTACAAATTACACGTATTTCTAAGTCGTTTGAAACATAAACATAAAATATTCCTTCAGACCTCATTATAAAATGTTTTCGATAGTAAGGTACGCGTATTTCTTCAGAGAATATTAAAACTACTATCGCTACAGGTCTGACACCTATTCTATTCCACTTAACAGTTTATTTTACATTTCACACCTCAAATAACTCTATATAAATTTAAGTATTGTTTCATTGTAAAGGGAAACTAAAATCTAGGAAAAATCTTCCACCAGCTGTAACTCGTTACCGGAGCGTTTCCATATCTATGAACCTTTTTCTTTAGTTTCATTTGAGGATATAAACCGTAACGTTTTCAATATTTTTATATAAATAAATGCTGGGTTGCGTCCTCTCACACGGAAAGGTCGGTTCAATCCCTAACTCTTTTCCCTCGGATAAAACTCACCAAAGTCTGACTGGGTAACGCTGAATAAATTACCCGACCGTGGCATTAGTAGCACATATCCCCCAAACACGCAGGGTTTGCTATAAATAAACAACGACCACTACCTTTTGACAGCTGAATCCGCGGCGAGTATTTGGGTCGAAAAGCCTTGTCAAAGAATATATATTCTGTAAAGTTCAAAACTATGTGGACTTCAATAATGTCATCATTCTCTCTTCGGAGATCGATGACACAAAATGAGGCCACTGCGGACATAATAGAGAGAAATATCCCCCTCAAATCCTCCCTTAGTACCTTGGCTCTCGAATTATTTACCTCCAATCACGTAACGATCAGTCTTGGGAGAGTGTGGATAAATATCGTAATCATAAGATTATAGAACTGTCATTGAAGCTCAGGTTTTGAATGACTCGTTAATGTTGGCAAAACTGAGTATTTCAAATAAAAGTTCTCGATAGCCTTGTTAAGTTTATTTCACTGATCCCTTTAAAAATAATATTTTATGAAGATATTAATAACAAGAGATGCTTGAATGGGTTGAAATGCAAAGATGGTTAAACAACTACATGATAAAAAGGACTGAATAATACCAAACGTAGAACGGTACAGAGTAAATATTTATAATGCTTGAGGTATGTGTGCTGGTGTAACAATATCAGTTCATTGTACCTAGCAGAACCTTTAAACGTTTTTGGTTTTTGTAGAATTTTTTTAAAGTTTTGAAGAGTGAAATAAAAATATGAAAATACAAGGAAATTGAAGATAAATACACAAGTAAATTATACATTTTTAAACATTGGTAAAAAGATATGTATAAGCTTGTCTATAGGGAAAGTAAAATAGCACGAAAGAGAAGATTTATTACATGTTTGTAGGATTATCTAGATCTCATCAGATGCGAGTTCCTTTTGTACTTATGAATATTGCAAATTACTAATATAAGAGCGGTCTCATAAATGGCTTTCCCTATTTGTTATCATCTGCGTACTTATATATTTCATGCCAAAGTACATTGTTATTCTATTTCACAAGTCCTTCTCCTAGTTCTTTGGGTTTTGCAATTTTACATTAATTTTCTTCCCTGAAGTTTCGTTTTGTTTTTCAGTTTATTTGCCAAATGTCACTAACAAAGATAACACGAATAATTTGATAAAGTCCATGATTTTCATAAATACTCTTTGTTTTTTTCAATGGCAACGCTATTTTCCAATGGATCCTCTATTTCCCACAGTAACCTCACGACCTGGCAATACACGACACAAGCGCAGTGTGGTGACATGACTGTAGTGCAATATTCCTAAATATATAGAATTTGTCTGATTATAGACGTCTTTGATAAATGGATTTTATAAACTGTAAGAGCGTAAGTGCGCTTAAATTAGAAAAAAGTATTAAAATGGAAAACTAGAGCCCTTATTTGATATACGAAGCGGAAAGAAAGTTAGGGTGTGTATGTGTGTGTGTGTGTGTGTGTGTGTGATAAATTATTACATTCACGGTAATTCCCCTATTTTGAAAGGTCAGGGGTCAGGTACAATAAAGGTAGATATATATAAAACTCGCTCTAATTAACTGTTTTCATTATTAAACATAAAACCTCAACAACAACGCAAGGCTTACAGTGTTTTATATAAAAACCTGTTCCTATTCCCTGTAAAAAGGCAAAGGGATTATTGTTTGAATGGCAATCAATTTTGTTCAATTACTATAATTAAATATAAATTCTGAACGGATTATAAATATTTGGCTCTCGTGTTGCTGCATTCTCTTATAGAGCCTATATAACCATTGGTTATAAAATAAATTCAAGCCAAATTATATCATTGAAAAATATTTTTATTTATAAAAAATATTTGCAAAGAGAGGTTTTGAAAGTTAGTCTTGTACTAGTTAACACCCTTGCTTTTTCGTTAAAGGAACTTTGCTTTTTTATCAGGAAAGGGTTGCGACAGTTTAATATCGTGCTCCTCTGAACTTATCGGCAATTCGTTCTGTAATCAGAAACTTTGGCTTCCGTGTGCAATGGCATTGTGACGTCCGTTTTAAATTACAAAAACGTTAAATCAAAGCTAAAGTATGCAAAATAGGAATTGTCGCAATTGTATACAGCGCCGTTAGTGCAATGTAAATTATACGCAAGAGATGACACATAATTCTAAACTGTAGACGACTTTGCTTTTCTTATTTATTTCCTATCATGGCAGGAATCATTCATGGCAGCTTTAAATGCGCACTTCAATGCGCATACATTTACTTCTATGTAGATCAGTAGTAATTACTACACGCATGTTTTATTGTTTTTGTTATTCATTTATGCTGCAATAAAATGAAAATTTCCTGTTTCCTCTCAGGGCCGAGCCACGTGTGGAGCCATCTTTTTACCCAGTTGTAACCAGATCTACTTCAGCTAAGCTGCAATGTCTTAATATTGCTTTATACTACATTTATCTATGTGTTAAGGCGTCAATAGCCCCCCTAGCCCTACCATCACAAGACGGCACTTTCCATAGCCATGCCAAATTCTATCAACCCAGCTTATCTTTCTTTTTACAAGACACCCCTTTCGCCCCTTAAGACAGGAGTCTTCTGCCAAATTATCAACGGGAAATTGATTGTTACACTTGTGTCAACATCTTTGTATCGGGTAAAACGTTACACGAACAGAAAAATGGAACACTGTATAATTGGTTGTGTACCTGTCTTTTCTCATTTGTAAGTGGAATCTAGCAGTGTAAACGTAATTATACAAAAAATGAAAAGGAAAGGAACAAATGAGCGAATGAGCAAATTGTGGTGATTGTGGAAACTATGAAACAACGCTGTTTCCACTGAAACGGTGACGAAACGGAGGGAAAAATAAACGTATATAGATGGAAGGTTTTCAAAGCAAGAACAAGAGGTCATTGACACAATGGATGGACGTCGCAAAATCGTAAATGAAGCATCATAATTGTAAAATCATGTCAGAATAGGACTTGAGACGCAACGGAAATAGATGGGTAGGACTTAGATTACGTCAGGAAACTGGAGTTGATTATCCTGAGTTGTGGCAGTACTTTAAAATTTTCAGGCAAATTGTCATGTTTTACTTTATGCTTTTCTTAAAGTCCAAATGGCTGATAATATAAGCAGCTTCATCAAACAGGGTTGGTTTATTTTAAGAACATTGCTTCACAGTTCCTTTTTTTGAAACACTTGACTGAAAAGTAACATTTTCAAAATATTTTGTAAAAACCTCAATGGAATTTTTAAAAATAAAAAAAAAAATTCACGAAATATTATTTCAAATGACGATATCGTTTTCAAAAGATAATATAGTTGTATAACAAAATAACTTTACATTCTAACAGATATTAAATAAAATAAGAAAAGGAATATAAGAATTATATTCAACCATATAGAACCATCACACTACCAACAATACTAATCATCAAATCTTTAAACATTTAGTAAATCTTGCAAACTCTACTGTTCAAAGACTTGAATGGAGAATAAAATATTTTCAGAAAATAAATACGATGGGAATGTTTTGGAGAAGAAAATGCAATACAACGATAAGAGATTAATTACGAAATGGAAACATGAGAAAACAAATTAATGTAAAAGAAACAATTAATGATAAAATAAAAAAAACGAAATATACTTTGATATGGACAAATGTGACGAACAAATTAGTCAACAACTACCACAGGCAGTTTGGAAACATAAGTCTCAATGACGTATATTTCTATGTTCTTACTAGAGTCCAATAAATTAAAAGGCAATCTTACACTAAATAGCTATTTCTTAGTTCATTCACTCTTATGTTTTCTACTCTTTACAAACTTAACATTTACAAAAAACTCCAGACACCGTTTTAGTTAGGTCCAATAATAAGTACCGAGTTTGCTAATAGTCTATTTATACATACCAGTGATTATTATTCTCTGTCATTCTGTCAATAAAGCTTTATTATCTTAGATACATTACCAAAAACACCAACCTTCCTTCAAACATAAAAAATCTGTATGTATCGACTTGCCGATTCTATAATTTTTATGTACTTTCTAGCCGCTTCACTTCTAAAACAAATATAGAAGTACTTTACCAGAACGTGAGGTATGCGATGTCCATTCAAACGTGAAGGGCTTATATACTTGTCAAATCGATTGCATTAAATCGCGTCTGGGGCATTGCCAATTAAATTTCGTGTAATTTGTGAAAACACGAAATGTTAAAAGCCATGTGGTAAAGGCAAATGCACATCTGTTTTGCAAGACGGCGGATAAGTAAGGTTAGACTATATGAGTGTAGCGTTGCACAAGATATTTCATCAAAAACAACGAACTATGATACAAACAACAACTATCCTCTTTATTTAGTTTTAAAATATAGGGTTTTCAAACTCCGGTAAAAAATATAACAATGTTTAGAAAACTTTATTGTAAGGATTTTGCTGCAAAAGGTCCGCTTTTGAAAATTTAGGCTTTAATACAGCATATTCAATAAAACAAGGAAAATATGTACAAGGATAACAGAACGATGAAGATCATGCCGATTGTGAAAGATATATTGTTAAAATTGTTTCAAATTACCCTAACATAGCATATTCGTTCGGCAAAGTGAAAACACGAAAATAATACAACGAAGAAGATGATGCTCATTTAGAATCGATTTATTGTTAAAAAATTTTTACGATATAATAACGAGCTCACAATATTGAGATTACATTAAATATTAAGTGATGAAGTCAGAAAGTCATTAACGGATGCCATTTTGAAGCGGCTGATGTGAAAGTTATGAGTGATACAACAACCTAGCAATAATGTTTTCTGT